>JAQQZZ010092127.1:0-17569 GCA_030265115.1 Mopalia vespertina
CCAAAAAAACTGTGTATTAGTCTGACACTTCAAAACTGTATATATATTTATGTTTCTCTGTATTTACTTTACTCCTGCTGATGGTTCGATAAAAAACCGAAATATTGAGTCAATATGAAACTTTCTTTGCAACCTAATTAAATACAAAGTAGGCATATGTGTTATCTGTTTCTTCAGATGAAGATAAATGTACAAGTTCAACAATGTTTACACAATGTATTAATTTTGACTTAAATCAAAGACTTTAAACCCTTAACAAACAATCTGCAATAATGCTATCCTTGCCTTTTACATGTCTTATGTCAAGATCAAATTCTTGTAACATCAACTTCACCTTAATAGTCTTTGATTTTTACCTTTCAATGTATGTAAAAATGTGAGAGGATTGTGATCACTATATACAACAATGGGTCTAGATAAAGAGGTAACATTAACGTTAAATTGCTGAATAGCCAAAACAAAAGATTTTGCATTTCTTTTCAACAGTGAAATAATTTGAAATAGCACTGACTTTAGCATTAACAGGTTTAACCTGTATCAAATGGAAAACTAACATTAACAGTGTGTAAATTAGTGAGTTCAGTGATATGTCTGTCTACATAATATAAGGTTTAAACCTATGTAAATGACACACTTATTGTGATTTGCACCGATCAGGAGTTTTGACAACATTTTTGACATCAGTTAACTTCTTATCTATAATGCAAGGTCCAAAGTATCTAGCCTCTAATGACTTTCCAGGTTAAGTCTTAGGTAAAGGTCCAACACACTCAGTCAAAATTCTTTGAATGGCTCCCCAATTGCTGGAATTGGCTGCAAAGGTGATTTAGGTATAGCTTGGTTAGGCTTGTCTACTACCTGGCGTGTATGACAAGATCTAAAAAATTCTACCACATCTTTCCTAATACCTGGCCAATAGAAATGATTGAGTATCTTGTGGTAAGTCTTGTTAATACCTAAGTGACCTGCTGATGGCGTCTCATGTGCCTTTCGATATAATCCATACGATAAGGCTTAGGAATAACAATTTGATTTTAACCAATCAATCATCATCTACAGAAGCATCAGATGGTCTCCGCTTTCTCATGAGTATGCCAGAGTTTGTATAATAACAAGCAGGATCTTCTGACATCTCACTATCTTGTAAAGCCTTATTAAAAATACATGAAATGTCTGGCTCTTATGCTGTTCAGTTATAAGCTGAGAACTGGATCTAATCGTATCCGAGTTTGGTAAAACTGCACTAGAGGAGTCAGGCTTATTTCCTGATATAGAGTCCCACGAGAACAACTCAGTTAAAAAACTATCACTCAAATCAAATTCATTCTTGTTACACACAGTAATATTTTGACTATCACTATTTTTCTTTGACATAGCTCTAGTAACTACACAAGCAGGAAACAGATCTGGTAATTCGTTCTCAATTGGATCAGGAGTCTGGTCTAAACAAGGTTTATCCGTCAAAAGCGGATTAATAATAACCCTGTCCCCCAGCAAGATCATTACCTAAAAGTAAATGAACTCTCTCAAATGGAAAAGATTGTCTAACACTTAGTCTTACAGACCCATGCAGACACTAAATCTGATGACGATTGAACATCATGAAGTGGTACAGTGACATAATCACTAGAATCAACACCCTTAATATGTACCAACTTTCTGAAAATGGCAAAGTATCAGCCAGTACAAAAGACTGAGAGGCGCCAGTATCTCTCAGAATCTTTATAAGGGTAGCATTACACAAATCACTTGAAAGTGACACTAAGCCAACATACATGAATGGCTCAAACAACTCCATAATCTCATTCTGTTGTGAATTAGTCTTAACCTTATAGTTATTATACAAAGGGGAACTATCTTTGAGACCACTTGCCTGTACACGACCTATTTTTCTAAGTTATATCTGTCTAACAGAAGATACTTGACTTTTAGATACATAAGAGTCTAATACAGACTCATCAAACTTACCAGAGTCTACTAAATGCTTGGCAACTATGTGCTGCATATCGCTCTTCCTTAAGGACCGCTTTATAGTCAGTTTTAAATACTGTGCTAATGAAAACAAATCCTATTTTCTTAAAGCATCAAAAACATCCTGATCTGGCACTATCATAAACTCAGCTCTAAAATCTGCCACTGTAAACAAAATCGCTGATATGAACAAACTCTAAAAGGAGAAAGTTTAAAAGTAAAGCTTGTTATAAGTCCAAGTGCGTGGGCTTCTTAAACCGGTCGGGTATCTACAATCTACACCTTCTTCGAAGTCTACAGCAATAAATCCTTAAATACACAGTTCCAATGCATAAAACACCGAATTGTACCGATTATATCCACATCAGGGAAATCAGCAGGTCCTCAAAATGACGGGTGTATAGTATAATCTATCCACAACAGGATAATTAACAAAGCTCTTGAAGAGATGGGTAATGTCCAGATCCGGTATAATACCCTTTACAGTGATATCCAGATTAGGTTCAGAATTCAAACTCGATTAAGTATACACAATGTCCTAATGCGTAACAATATAAAGCCAAACTTGATCAGCTTACTTATCTCTATATCCGTTGGCTTGGCTGGCTGGTCATTCTTTAGACAGAGTAGTGACTGGCTTGTGACTGATCCAAAATCATACAAACGATCTCAAGTACAAAACCAAATTTTTTCCATCGAAAGATTTCAATAGTGTATTGTAATGGTTACATATATTAAAACCAATTGCTAACAGGCATCCCAGTTTTATTAAAAGTACTGAGGACTTTTTGAATAAGATATCTGAAATTAAGGTTGATAAAGACGTCAAATTAGTTACACTTGACGTAGAATCTATGTACACAAATATCAGCATTAAGGCAGGATTTCGTTCTGTTAACCCAGCAAACACACTATGTAGCTACAACGTTGTATACTAGCTATACATTGGTAATGTTGCAGAGTAATCAAAAATCAACGTTACTGCAACGTTAATCTAAGATGAATTTGGTTGTTATTTTTTACCAGTTGATACAACGTTGTCAAAACGTGACAGGAAACGTTTTAATTTAACGTTGTGACAACACAAATCGACTACGTTGTGACATTGTTGTGAATTGGTGTGCTTTTTATACGACGTAATAATAATGTTGTCAAAACGTTAAATAATGCAACAACGATATCGCAACGTAGCTACTATGTTTCTGTTTCGTTACCGTATGGTTGTATTGTAAGGTTGTGGCAACATAGCTGGAAGTACACAAAATTCCGTTGCAACAACGTTACACTACCGCAATAAAACGTTGTCACAGCGTTGCTTGGTTTGCTGGGAAAACTGCTTGCGATCGGTATCCTACCCCTGTCTTCCGACTACTGAGATATTGACACTGTTGGAACTCATTTGAAAAATTAATGATTTGTAGTTGAATGACCAAATATACCAGCAAATTATGGGTAAAAGGTTTAGTCCCAACTTTGCTTCCTTTACGGCAGATTGGGACTATGAAGCCCTTGGAATGTGTACCAAGCAGCCCCTGTTGTACCTTAGATCTTTCGATGACATATTTATACTCTGACTGCCGTCCAGAGATGATCTTGTTCTCTTCATTGTCAGTCTTAATCAGCACGATCCTAACATTAAACTCCATCCCTCTATTAGCTTTGATAGCGTAGAATTTTTAGATGTTGCGGTATACAGAGGTCCTAATTTACATACAGTAGGGTCTTTGGAATTTAAGGTATTCTTTGAGCCAACAGATACCCACCAACTACTTCAAGAGAATTATTAAATCACAAATAATAAGGTTTCACAGAAATTCTAGCACTCCTGCTACCTTCTCTCAGGCTTATTGTGTTGCCTTTAAGGCCCTTATCCCAATAGGATATGCTAGGCGACTACGCCGAATTAAATTTCAAACCCTCAGGCAACTGAACAGTTATAATTTAGACCAAGGGCTAGAATCAGCTCCTGAAAGAAAATACCACAATAGCCCTGAACATTGTCAGACAGGTCCTCAAAATGTATGAAGGCGAGATGTCAACTAAATACTTACATACCAGGTAAGGCCTCCATTATTCGGCAACAAAATAAAAATGTTTATTATTTGTTAGACAGTTTGAATTGTGATTCAGAAAATGTGGTATACCTTATAACTTGTAAGTAGTGTCTGAAACAATATGCTGGTGAAACCTAAAAGCCCCTTCGGCTTAGAGCCAACAATCATTTGAGCTCCGTTAGGTCAAACCTCATATCCCCAATAGCTGAAAATTTATCTCTTCCTGATCATTCGGTTAAAGGTCAGTTTGAAAACATGCCGATTGAAAAAACACAAATTCTTTTCTCTGAAGAAGAAACCAAACAGAAACACTTAAAAAGAGAGGCTTGTTTGATTCAAACTGTTTAAAGTTTGTATCCACTGGGTTTCAATTGGTAACCAGGTAAAAGGTTTTATGAAAGAAATAATTCCAGTTGTTTTCCCATTCGACCAGCCAAATACACAGTTTGCTAGTCTCCTTTTACAGAAATAACACAATCTTGTACCTAAAATGTATACTCCTCTCTCACAAAGACCCATTGTGGATACAGGAGAAAGAAAAATCTAAATGACCTTCTGCTTAAGGCGAAATTTTTCTCTGTATCAAACAGGTTGTAGCGAATATCTTGTTGGCTACATATCTTTATACACCATATTAATGGCCATTACCTTCTCTCGAGATATCTGTAGGTAACCCATAACACAATTCGAGATTAAAGTTTATGAAGAATCTTGAATCTTGTCTCTGGGAGTTTATCTAGAACATAAGATGATTCATCGATTTTAATTTATCTACAACTCTGAGACAGTGTGATTGCTTTTTAGAAACATATTAGAAATAAACACAGTCATTCTTATATATTAAAAGTTGTTGAATAATTTTATTTCAGTGATAATAGTTTTCCTACTCCCGTCAGTCAGCCTACAGACCCAGGCAACACAGCAGGCATAAAGTCAATATAACATACAATTAATATTCTATTCCGGGAGGAAGAAACGAGAACACAGAGCTACATCTTTTTTTCCATTCGGACACAAGCCAACGGGATTGCTTTTAAACTTGCCAATAATAATTCATATAACGATAAGGAATGTTGTGATAATGTGCGCTCATCTATAACAAGAGATTTTATATCGTGACATCTTCCAATGTACAAGTAGTGTAGAATAAGTAAGGTTAACTACAGCTGTTCTCCTATCAATACAATCATTAACTAAACAGATCGACCATCATAATGCAGGGGTTTTAATTCCCCGGGTTCTTTCTTCCGGTCCTCCTCTCTCTATATTTAATACATCCTGCTTTATCCCAGATTACAAACCGTCTAATTTCTCATTTATTCGGACAATAGATGTAATTACTACCAGTTTACGGTTCCTTTACGGGGTTTGTTGGACACATGCAAGCAACACTAATTGAATTACAAACGGAATAATGGAATATTTCCCGGGAAAGAGTTTGTTTTTACAATACATTGAGAGGACATTAGGATAGTATGTTTACAAATATTGATTAGTAGAAACGGACGTTGAAAACTCCATGTTTGTTCTCAAGTCAAAGTGACTTTATGTCCGCTCTGTTTTTCTTAGGTTTAACTAATTTATTGGAATACTGCTAGGGAAGTAATATTTGTTAGTAGTCAGTTACACAATGGAGGGATAAGGAAAATGGGCACTATAAAGTGTGGATACGTTTCCACAATACAAAAAAAAACACCTCGTTTGAAAAATATTAGGCATTATTAACCTAAACAAACGTGGTACCTAACCTTGTTCTCGAGACAAATCGAGTCACAACGTATAGTTCTATTCCTCACCTTGTTTACGCTTGCGTCATGTTTCTAGCCAAGCAAATGGGCGATAACTATTCTATTTCGACAATACAAAGTTGGACTAAGTCATGTAGGGTGCGCTATATCCCTCTACCCTAGGCGCAAACAGTGATACAAAGAAACACGATCTAATGAAGTAACACAGAAATTTGATATCACTGCTGTAGCCATAATAGTGCAACGGTTCTTCTCCGCTGTTTACTATGATATAACAACAGAGACCTTACTCAGATTTGGCACATGTACGTGATTGGTCTATGCGATTTCGATATTTCACTTCGATCTCTGTCTCTCGACAAACAGTAATCGTGGCAAGGTGAGGTACAGAACTTGTGGAGACGTTAGCCTTGCTTCGGGAAGATAGTACCAAATACGGTGAAAGATTTCAGCAAATATGTTATGAACATTGAATGACATTAACAAAACAATAACGCTTATTCAAAGTGCCATATAGTTCATATACTAATACTTAATAATTAATTATTATTAATTAATTCCAGCTTTAAGTTAATAAATCTATAAGATGGATGCAAGCAAAATTTTCTTTCTATACAATAAAGTAAGTTGTAAACAGATTGTTCTGTTATGTGTTCTCTTGACTGGAAACGCGGCCGAGGTTACGTGATGGACGTGTCAGACAGCTGATCTTCCTTGCTGTACACTCCACTCACGGGTTTGACTTACACAACGGAACTCCCGTAGGCTATATGAAGGAGTCACACGAGGTAGGTCTGGCAATCACGGGGGTGGTTTAACGAGTTTAATTGAGTACAACCTTTAATCAAAAAACAAAAAATGCATTTTCCGGCCTATATATGGATTTATATGCAGTTTCCCCCGCTGGTACACATTTCTTTTAACCACTGTTTGATACGAAGGTGTTTATATTTTGGTCAATATAGGCCTAAAAAATCAGTTTCCTTCGCTAGTACACCTTTCTTTTAACCACTGTTTGATACGAAGGTGTTTATATTTTGGTCAATATAGGCCTCAAAAAGCAATTTCCCTCGCTGGTACACCGGTCTTTTAACCATTGTTTGATATGAAAGAGTTTATATTTTGGTCAATTTAAGCCTAAAAAAGCCATTTCCCTCGCTGGTACACCTTTCTGTTAACCGCTGTTTGATATGAAAGAGTTTATATTTTAGTCAATATAGGCCTCAAAAAGCAGTTTCCCTCGCTGGTACACCGGTCTTTTAACCAATGTTTGATATGAAAGAGTTTATATTGTGGTCAATATAGGCCTCAAAAAGCAGTTTCTCTCGCTGGTACACCGGTCTTTTAACCAATGTTTGATATGAAAGAGTACATGTGTACATACTCATCCCAGGTAAAACCAATATAATACAAAAATGACTTGGATAGCATAACTCGTCGAGGAAATGAAACATAAACAGGCGAAAGACGATTAAGTTGATGGAAATCTGTACACACAAGATTTGTTTAAAACGAGAAACTCGGCCAGCCAGTCAAATTTTGTAACAGTCAACTGACAGACCTTGATTAAATATAATGACGTCAAAATGATGTCACAGACTGCCCCCGTCTATGTCTGACCTAAGTCTTAAATTTCATTTATAGTTTGAGTAAATTCGCGTCAATATCTTTTATCTACTTTTAATATATAGACAAATGTGATAGCAAACATAGAGGCTGGTAAAAACAAATGTATTGTCTGCCTTGTAATGTAACTCTATTACAAAGGAATGTAACAAACAATGTTTGATAAAATCAAAAATATATAATAATGCCTTTGCATCGCGCTTGCATATAGAGTAACCTTCATATTGATCAAGAATTTCAGCCATCGGTATATACACATGAAGTTTGGCACAGCAACAACTCCTATGGTTTCCAATTTGCTATAAAACGCTAGTTTGAAAACACGTAACGACTTCCGGTCACCAGCCGAGCGCCAAATTCACACTATCACAAAACAAGTCACGCCTTCTGGTCACCAGCCGAATGTCAAAGCAAGTCACGCTCCGCCAAACAGAACAAAAAACAAGAATTGTACTTCATACTCCAAAGCCTACTTTTGACAAATTTTTGAAAAAAAGTTTGTCTTTTTCTTTAACCTTACAAGCAAAAGAGAAATACGGATAAAAGTTGCTAAAATGATGGCATATCATAGCGGATAAGTTCAAAACTTCGAAAGGTTACTCACAGAAGTACATTTTTTGTTCTGATTAACGATATAAAAAGTAAAGAAAGAGGTATTAAAGACACAAACCGTTGTCGGGATTCTTCCCTGAATAATTACTGTACAGCTTAAAAGTGTATTATTTTTTTATAGGTAAGATAAAAAGTATACTTTTTTTAGAAACATTTGTTAGTCTTAAATTGATTTTGTTATTTGGGGTGCCACTTTCTCTGAGCTGCACTAATCAAATACTAAAGAACTCCCATGCCCCTTCTACATGGGACAGTATTGTAAACCTTGCATCGTTTCCTCCACGCTGGTATCCACAATGCATTGTGTACAGAAATACATGGTTATAAAATGTGGAACAACAACAACAGTTAAGAAAGCAACCAAACAGCATTATTTAGAAAATATTTATTTAGTTTACTAAAGTTGATCCCTTACACCTGAATTACTTACAAATATTTATATATCTTTTCGAATGTACATAGTCACAAAAACAACACAATATACCATGCACTAATAATTTCAGCACCCATCTTACATGGCAACAACAAAAAAATTATGCAAAATAAAAAAAACAAATCGTAATAAATTTTAAAATCGCTTTAAGCAATGAGGAAGATAACGTTAAGAAGCGAGCACAGTTACCGTCAATAAAACTTGAAAGTAAGTAGCGGTTCGCTA
The DNA here is from genome assembly GCA_030265115.1 of Mopalia vespertina. Lineage (NCBI taxonomy): Eukaryota > Metazoa > Mollusca > Polyplacophora > Chitonida > Mopaliidae > Mopalia > Mopalia vespertina. The sequence goes on from JAQQZZ010092127.1 coordinate 8,670, forward strand.
TTCGAAGGATCTCAGTTAATGTGTATACATTGAAATACACTGGTCTCTTCAAACAACGAATAGCGGACAACGAACTGTGGTGTAATTTAGTTAGCGAACACAATCATGGTTTTAGAAACCGTTTAACATGTTAACCAACAATTGCCATATATAGAGACAGTCCTTTTAAGTTTAGTCAATTCTGTCTTCCGTTATTAATAACGGATAAAGTTCCCAGTCTGTCACGTGACAGAGTAATCGACTGATTACAGCATGTGTATAAAGGTATCTGAGTTTCTATCAAAACGGACGTCATTTGGTTTAAATCAATCCTTTTCACATGAACACAATTGTTTAGATGACAATGAGACGATTCTGGAATATGGATTGCTTACTCTCATAAATTGTTATCTCACTAATAGACAGATTTTAGTTTCATATCACAAGGTAATCTATTTCTTTCTGTATCAAGATTGTCAATTTTCAAATGTAGCTAAAGGATTAAAGAAATCACTTCCTCAGATCGCGTTATCCAGGGCGTATTTTTCTAAAAATGGCAAGACATGAATGCATCCGTAGTTTAAGTGATGTCATGACGAAGGAAAAGTGACGTCATAAGAGGAGTGAAATCAGTATTGATGGAATGAGAAGGATGAAACACATTTGTAATCCCAGAGTTCCGTGTACTTCGTTTCCTGCTGCACCACTGCCAAGACAAGATGGCGGTCTGAAAGCGTTCATAATGTTGAGGATAAATTTGGCTGGGAATTCTCCACAATGGCGTCTCACAGCTGTCGTCTGGCAACCGTACACAATATTCATAAAACTGAAAAAAGCAAAACAAGAGTTCTGTGATATCATTTATCTTCTCATGTATAAAGTGGAGTGTTCACGGATTTAATCGGTCATTAACGGACTACCTTTAACAGATAAGGGATTTACGTTCATTTTCTCTTGAAACCATAAATAACATAGGGTTATATATTGAGTCTTATTTTTTGTCCAGCCCCAAAAGGTAATAAAAGTGAAGCAAAAACAACAACAACACTACTCTAAAAATACCAACACCACAACTGGGAAGGTTGTGTTGTCCAGAGTTTTACAGCACTACTGTTAAATTAGTGGTGTTATAAAGGTGACTATAATTGGCACTTAAAACATTTGCTTTCGTGTACTAACATATAAAAGATAAGCTGCTATAGTATTTAGTACCATATCAGGAAAAGTCAATCAACCAAGCAATCATCCAACCAAGGAACGAATAATCCATCTATAATCCAATCAACTCTCAGTCAATAAATCAACACCTATCTTTGGACATATATTGACAAGCAGACGATCTAAATTATGGTATACATATGTCTACATAACTAATCTATATAAATAAAATGATAGGAGGAATTAATTGTAAATTAGTCAGAAGCTGTAGTACCGGAAATTGAACCAAACTATATTTGCTTCATTCCAACGTCAGCATTTTGCGAAAAATGATTACTTCATCCCTCAATTTCACATCATTCCAGCTGTCCACATTATACATATTTTGAATAAATGAAGAGACAAAAATACATATATTCATGTTTGTAGCTCTCTTACAGCTGGATATACAACGGGATGCAACAATCTAAGGTTTGGACAGAATCAGTTCTGAAGAAACTAAAAGAAACAAATGACAGAGGAGCCTCTTCACATTTCATGTCAATATTTATTGTCTCTGAATAACAATAATGTTGCACAGAAATAATACGTTCATGAAACGTTTTGAGCCATGAAATCTTATTATTCCTAGAGCTGTATACAGATTGTTAAATCTAACAAACACCTTCTAAAGCACGACCTCCAACATGAAATATATTCCTTTGTTTGTACCTGCAGCTAGCGGCCACTTGTTTATCAACATTTCCACCGGCCAGTTTGGTCCTCTCTTCAAAGACCCCGAGTTTATCCTCAGCACACTTCATAAAGCCATGGAGCTGAGATTGCATACACGGCATATACTCACGGGCCTCTGTAAACAAGATAAACAAATCTTCTTTAATGATGGCAGGTTGGGTATAATTTGAAAATAATATATATTTATATTAGTGCGACGTTTCGGATACAGATTCTAGCACCATTATCAAGCTTGATCTGTACTGACACCTCGCAACCTTAATCAACAGAAGTTGTAATCCGTAATAGTCTTACTTGTATATAATCATTCCAACTTATAAATGCTTCTAAAATGCTATGCCACAGTCTACTTCGAAAAGAGTCAAATAGGCAACTAACTTTCAAGTTTTCATTACTATCAAAAGGAAATTACAGTTGTGTTGACAATGATTATGCGACGACCCTAGGATAGCTTTGATGAACGGACCCCAGATCCCGAATAGTTTAACCATTGATTCGCTGATTATGCCATGTTTCACTACAAAAATGACTCTCGTCTATAGGTTTAAATATAAAAGATCACTCGCCTCACATGCGTAGGATTTTCTATAAACGTGTCACTTCTGAAGACAATAGGCTCATGAGTGAGAAACGTTGACGAAAATCTATATCCGTCATCGGAATTGATGTTCGTTGACTTGTAACTCATCTTCTAGTTGCACACGGTAGTATATCTTTAACTTATCTTTAAGCTACTAACAGAATTGATGGCTGAAGGTTTATGCCTGTAACCCATATTTTAGTTGCTTACAGAGACAAATAGAATCTGTAACTCAAATTATAGTTGATCACAAATTGATGTTTGTATACATGTATCCCATCTCTAAGATGCCCGCACATCTAATTGTTGTATACATGTATCCCATCTCTTAGATGCCCGCACATCTAATTGTTGTATACACGTTCCTCACTTAATCAAGCACGAAGTTTATGGCTGTACACCTGCAACTCACTTTAATTAGGAACAGTGCTGGTGGCTAAATACCTGTAACTCACCTTCTAGTTGATCGCAGAGTTGATGTAGACCATCTTGCATTCTCTGAGTATCAAAGTATTTATTGAGAACATAGAGCTGCTCAGAATCGTCTTTACATTGATCCATTATGGATTGGACACAAAATACCGATAATGATATTGTACCATCCCTGCAGAAAAAACAGTAGCGGGGAACATTTAGACGGTGTATATGGTATAGACAAATCAGTTTATTATGTAGAGACATGATGCAGCAGTCCAATCCTTAGACAAAGAGAGAAAGAAACAAATGACTGAAAATATATTTGTCAGCAGAATTTACCTGTTGATCTTGTATTGGACAGTGTGTCACTAAAGTATTATAAGTAGGAACTAGACAAAAATGTACACTAGCGTGACCATTATATCAACATTTTAAAACTGTCACGAACAATGGAATTAAGACCCGTACATTTTCTGAAACCCGTTTCCTGTTTGTAAAGTTTCTTAATCACTAATTAACTAATTTAAATTTATCTTATCTGTAACTGATAACTCGTTTTGGGTAATTTTAAGCGTAAATTAAAAAACAGTGCCGTTTCTCCGACAATATTAAGTTTCCACGTTTCTTACACGCAAGCCGCTTTCATCTTGTGATAATCCCAAGCCAGTGTATACCCCGGGGACCCTGACTGCTGTGCTGTGGGGAAAAGAGTCTCTACACAGCGCATCGCCTTCTGGGGAGCCGTCTCGTCACACCCATAGCCTGCCTCCACTATAACACAGAAGCATAGATTATTCCAGAATTGTATAACAAATGAGTTTTAGTATACGTGTAAGGTACGTGTAGAGAAAGTTTGTCTCTGCATCGAACTTTTTGAGTGCGCCCAGGGTCGGGGACGCTTTACCTTAGTTCTCATTCACTATTAACAACATATATGTTCTAGACTCCTCTAAATACCTGCTGAACGAAGGCTCTGAAACCAGAATGTAGTCTAAGGGACATCCATAGACTGTGACATGTGTAATGCTATTAAAGTTTGTTTGACGTTACAAAAAACGCAAGCATTCCAGTTAAGCTGGGCAACTACTTTTAATTGTTGATCTAACATATCTGTAGATTAAATAGCAACTGTTCAAGTGCGAGTCAACAGATATTATACCCGTGTTTGAATTGACGCGTATGAAAAGTTTCGCTTGGATTATCTCTAAATATTATGACAGTTGTGGTTAAAAATGAAACCCCTACAGTTATTTACAGGCTAATCTATTACAGCTTAAATGATATTAGATTAAGTGAGGTTAAAGTTCAGCACACCAACAAAAGAGAGTTTTCTTCAGATGTCAGGATTACTTATTATTACCTAAATGAAGAATGTCACATAGGCCAACAGCGACTGGAACATGACATAAATTAAAACTGTAACCCATCCAACCGACAAAAGGGCGAAACAAACAGGAATTTTCATAAAAGAAAGACCTGTTTTGTCTATTACAGAATGTTGCCTAAGACATTGAATAGCCCAAGGTACAGTTGTGAGAAATAATTAAATTTCTCCACAGTTGACATAATATTGAAATTAATGTTCTAAATCTCAAATTTGACAAAAGTTCAACTTGTCTCAAATTAAATTTTGTATGGGGTATCAACAAAATGCTTTATAAAGCCCGTAGCGATCAAACTGTCTTATAATTTTTAATCTAGTTTCTAGAAATGAGGAAGATGTGGATCTTCAAACAAGCACATGCTTTAAAACACAAAATCACTTAAATCATAGAATCAGATAGAATCATAGAATCCGATATAATCATAGAATCCGATAGAATCATAAAATCCGATATTATCATAGAATCCGACAGAATCATAGAATCAGATATAATCATAGAATCCGATAGAATCATAAAATCTGATAAAATCATAGAATCCGATATTATCATAGAATCCGATATAATCATAGAATCCGATAGAATCATAGAATCAGATAGAATCCGATAGAATCCGATAGAATCATAGAATCAGATATAATCATAGAATCAGATATTATCATAGAATCAGATATAACCATAGAATCAGATATAATCATAGAATCAGATAGAATCATATAATCAGATAGAATCATAGAATCAGATATAATCATAGAATCCGATAGAATCATAAAATCTGATAGAATCATAGAATCCGGTATTATCATAGAATCCGATAAAATCATTAAATCAGATAGAATCATAGAATCAGATATATTCATAGAATCAGATAGAATCATACAATCTGATAGAATCATAGAATTAGATAGAATCAGATAGAATCATAGAATCAGATAGAATCATACAATCTGATAGAATCATAGAATTAGACAGAATCAGATAGAATCATAGAATCAGATAGAATCCTAGTATCAGTAATCAGATAGAATCATATAATCTCATAGAATCATAGAATCTGATAGATCCATAGAATCAGATAGAATCATAAATTCTGAGAGAATCATAGGATCTGATAGAATCATAAAACAAACTCTTGCATTAAAATAGAAGCAAAGTCATAGTCAAATCATAGACAATGCAAATTGTTAGTACGCTAAGATGACATTTTTGTAAGATTTTCCACTGCAAGCCAATTACATGTTGTTGCTGTAAGCAATATGATGATAAACTGTTCATGCCATGTTTTATTAGTATGATTCTAGCAGATACAATAACACAAGTTACCAACATTTAAACATTGCAAAATTTCAACTGTATATATAGCGAGAAGAAACAATAAACCCAAAGGTCTCGGGTTCGAATCCCGGTGGAGGCCAGCAAATTTTTTCTCTCTTCATTTATTCCAAATATACAAAAAAATAAAGCTATATTCAACTGATGAACAAGATTTAAATAAATATTTATTTCTATGACATCCCTACATCAAATCTGGCATAAAAAGTCAACCATACATTTAACTTACAGCCCCAACATTTCCTAGGCTTTCAGTTTAAAACGAGGTACTCTGCAAAACTTAGGAATCAAGAAAACTGTGCTCTAGAATGTTGATTGCGCATTTCACCAACCATACTCAACATCTTCGCGGCCACTAGAATTGTGTAGTATCTTTGGTTAACTTTCCATTCAACAATTGTACTATATCCTTTAGACATATTTCGGTCAGAAAATGTAATTAAACAAAATCAACTTTCCCCAATGTGAGATGCTCTTCAGGATAGAGGCACTTTTAATGAAGCTTATCAGGTAAGTAGAAGTCAGTATAACGGCAATTCCGAGACAAAACATTCAGAGGACGATTCGACATTCATTATCAACCGCCAACCCACCCCTATCCCCACCACCATTCAACCAACACCAAAAGAAGAACAACTTGGACCGAGCCATAAACATACTGTTGTTTAATAAAGTAAAAATACGACACAAATATAACAAAAACATTCTACATCAGCACAGGTAGGTAATACTGACACCTCCGCGGACGCTATGTTGGATGGTCAGAACCCCTGACGTATTTAGGGCTGATACTGCACCTGGTTGATAAACAAACTCACAAACACGTGTCGAAGAAGACAAGGTACGATAAAGACATCCCCGACAAAGACAACGTTTACATGTGTAGCTGACCTTCTTTTATATCATAATTTGGTCTCTAGCTTAGAACAGTATCGTTGAATTATTTGAAGTATATTGATACTGTTAGCGTTATGATTTTTTTAACAACGTATAAATATGAACCGCTTCGCATTTTATTTTTGTTGCTTTTTTTCTGTAAGCTTTGGAATATAATTGGAAAACATACCATTGAGCGTTAAACGCCATTCAACCAACCAATTTACTGTAACATAATCTGTTTCCTATGTACGTTATATGCCCACAGACCATGCAACGGTCAAAGTCATCATTCTTTTGGTGAGAATTGGTATACTCACAATCTTACACCGTTCGCGTGAGTTAAGTTTTCTGAAGTATAGTAATTCCATACAGAAGACCTAAGATAAGATAATAGCGGACAAATCATTACTCAGAAATATCAAATATAGCATTAAATCCCACATCTCCCATTGTCGAATCTAAATAATGATTCGTGTTATAGTTGGATTGTTCGACAAGTTATCCGTAATCAGAAATCGGCCAGAGAAAATCTCTAAAAGTCGACAAGTTATCCATAATCAGAAATCGGCCAGAGAAAATCTCTAAAAGTCGAAAAGGAATTCATTTCACGCGCAATGGAGGCTATTTAATCTCCGTGAATAAAATTCCGTGTCGGCTCTGAGATGAGAGTAGCTTTATTGATTTACCTTAACGCGACATCCCTATAGGAAGGGTGAGCACGTCGCAACTGCTGAATTTGAGAAGTCTTAACGGCCCAGTCATCGTATTAACATCAAATCAGAGACGTGACAATGGGCTTATCGAGGCAGGCCTGTAATATCTTGTCCTTCGTGAATATGATCAAATATCACCGGTGCTGGTCGTCTATTTACATCTAGTGTAAGACATGTGATAACAGTTTAAAAGGACCTAACTAAGCTCTGTTGCCATCGATTGTTACCAATAGAATAGCCAACAAAAGGTCTAAATTTCAACACACAGAAATGCTAGGAGGCAGGCCGACATAACCAACTGACCAGCTTCTAATTGCATCGATTTGGTTTTCGATTCCCATCAAATTTGATTCTACGTCCATTCACTCTCTTTACAAAAAAAGCATGTCATGTAAGGAAAGGTGTTCTGGAGTGTATATTCCAACGTTAACCGTTAGTAAAAACGCGCGCTATAGATACCATCGTATCTCTTGTAATGAGAATTATTTTCCAAGCTATTTTGAGATTCGCTACAAGGGTTTAGACCTACCGAAAAGCGAAATGAAATGGTCGGAATTTGGGGATTTTATACTTCTCAGTTATCGTGTCGGTATCAAATCAGAAAACAGACATAACCCTAGTTAAGGCGGGTCTGATGTCATTTCCATCTTAATGTATCTCATGGAACATCGCCGATGCTAATCAGCTCTTTACAGCTGGTGTCAAGACGGGATAACAATGTCACAGAACACTTACATTTCAATACTTAGTTGCCTCTTTTTACCAATAGTGAAAGAAAGTGTGCCGAGGGTCTGTGTTTTATTAGTTTCCCCTTGATTGGGTTGAAATGAATCATACAAGAACGCTGATCTATATAAGTCTATAGCTCTGTTCTAACTATATCATGTCCGTTTTCGAAATTGGTTTTTACATCTCGTGACTTTCTCTGTTTGATTGCCAAGGCTATAAGCAAAATGCCCTTTGGATTACAGATTGCATATTTAACAGTGAAATATTCAGAAATACGTCACAAACTTGAAGTGTGAATCATATCTGATTGAATCGGTTACCATTGGACAGTCTGCACCGCCCCCATGTCATTAGGGACAATCATCGCCTCTGAGCACTTTACAAATTGTGTCACGTTCTTTGAAATGGATTGGAGAAAAGAAGATAGAAGTGTTGTTTTCTCCAGTCAACTTTACTAATCACAACTCCTCAGCAGAATAAGCGCTTTAATCACAAATACAGCAACTAACACTTCAATTTTTTTAAATAAGACGTACAATATTACCGAGTTAAAAAAACTAAGATTTTTCTTTTCAGAATTGAATGTGCAGTTCACAAGCTGTAATTTCCTTTATCCACTCAAAATGATAACAACACAGATCAAACTTTTTTTCTACATGATTTGGGTGAATTACTGTAAAAATGGGAAGATCCAGATCCAGGGTTTCCTCTAGGCAGAATGTGTTGGTGATTTGGGTGAATGCAAATTTATCAGGTCAGGAAATCTCCAACAAGGAAATAGCGTAGCTGTTTAAACTATTAATATGAATTGTATACTTTGCTGAAAAGTTCTTGCCCAACAATCTACAACTTCTCGTAGAACAATATATTGACAATGTACACATATATGATTTACACTGTTAGAAGAATCTGGTCGAAACGACCAGAAAAAACCTGGTCAAAAAATTAACCAGGTTTTATATGGTCTCTATATATTTTGACCAGGAAAAATCTGGT
>JAQQZZ010092138.1:0-17569 GCA_030265115.1 Mopalia vespertina
GGTGGTTGGAGGGAGCTTCATGTTGCCCTGGTACTCTCAGAGCTAAAGGGGAATAGGAAGCCGATCTGTTTGTGGTGCCTGTATTGCTTCCTGTTATGGTCCTGTATTTGTCTCGTCTTGTCTTTGTTTGTTGCCAATGGTGTCGAGGGTCGTTTCTTCACCCATTGGGCTGGCACGTTGTCAAATAAGTGAAATGCCCTTGAGTACAAACAAACCCAATAAATTTAATAAACAACATCTTTTTTTAATTGAATGAAAAGACGAAATAGATTTGAATGACGTCGGTGTCATTGAATTCACTCACACCTTTGTTAATGACTATCAGTAGGAGTCCTACTGGCGGCAACTATAGTTTGTGTAAATGTGTATTCTAACACCAGGACTGAATACAGATATCTGAAGTGATTACTGTTGGCCTATATCGAAAGCGTTTACGACCCACTTTTGGGAATGTAGGTATTGGGGATTTAATCGTATAGTTGTGAGCTGAACATATTCCATCCATATAAATGTCGCGTATCACAACCCCTCTGTATTTTTGTTTCCCCTCTATCATTCTTTATTGCTCTTCGTGCTACTGGTCACGAATGTGTTGTCTTAACCAGTATTCAGCTTGTATCAGTGGTCCCTCAAGTTCTTTTATATGTTTATCCTGTGTTTCATTAAACTACTTCTCTCAGTCTTTCTGTTTCGTACATCCTATTAATTTCCAATAACATCTAAAGGTTTTTTGATCGAAACTAGCGCCGCGCTTGGTGCGCGCCCCATTCATATTCTCTATTGTAGGTTGACACTGACTGACGTAGTTATTGACGTAGTTTTATTTTTTCATAGCTGTTGTTTAATTCTTGTATAAATAATGCCTGGAATACACAGCAACGATAACGCGGGTGGTTGGAGGGAGCTTCATGTTGCCCTGGTGCTCTCGGAGCTAAAGGGGAACATGAAGCTGATCTGTTTGTGGTGTCTGTATTTCGTCCTGTTATTGTCCTATATTTGTCCCGTCTTGTCTGTTTGTTGCCAGTGGTGTCGAGGGTGGTTTCCTTCGCCCATTGTGCTGGCATGTCGTCATATAAGTGAAATACCCTTGAGTACGACGTTAAACCCCAATCAAACAAACAAACAGCAACGATAACATTTGATAGCGACGTCCTCACGACTGTCGTCTTATTGCCCTGTTTTACTTGTGGTTCTAGGGTTCAAGCCTGGGATTTCATTTATGTGTAAAATAAACTTCGTCATTTGTCAAATCGGTCTCCCTGTCCATTGAATCCGTGACATAAATGCCAATTCCATCGGCATGCCAAGGAAGGAATTCGTTTCAGAGCGTGGTTGGTTTTACAGATATATATGTTTGAGGTAAGAAAATAAGTATTATGATATTCATCTGTACGGCTGCCGCTACCATTGTAATGCGGAAACACTGATTTGACAGTGTTAAGTTAATTTTTTAAAGTATATTTTGCTTGTAAGAAATAAAACGAACTCCGCTTGTGAAAATGTATGTTCTCCAAGTCTACTGTTCAATTCAAATACACACCCCCAACGGTCATGTAATTGATCAAGGGTCCGTTGCTCGAAGCGCTTTTATATTTAATCCGCTTTTAGATGACGTCATGCCATGTTAAAGGTCTATCTCTAACCCAGTATTAGCGATGTAATCTGGTATTAGCGGCTAATCGTCTTTCGAACAACTGGCTCCTGTTGGTCTTTGCTAATTGGCTTGTGGTAAAAGCCAGCAGGTATATTTCCGTTCAGGTGAGAAAATCACCTTAATCCCTTCCGCCTGCCGATGCACACCCTTAAGGCACGCATTGTATAATTTAATTCTAAAAAACCCATTCTAAAATATTTAGTTTTTTGTGTCCAACGTTTTGCATTATCAAGATTATGAAAAGATTTCAAGTCAACATTTTACCCCTGTCTAGCGGTATAGTCCTTAAATACCAATGAGACAAGTTTTTTACAATGATATTAAGCCGCATCATTCGTATTGTCGCGAGAGTTTCTATAGTGGACGAGACTAAGACAACTCTCGTAGGCTATGCCAGGCCATCGCGCATTAATTTACGCCAATATTTGGGGGCGACGTATGAAAGCAAATAAAAGATAGCCCGGGTGTATCTTAAAGTCAATGTCTCGAAATAGGAAGTAGAATTGATGTTATTTTAGAATGAAGCCGCATGTGACGCCAGATTTTGTGGGGAATTTATTACGTGTCATTCCGTTAACAACTGGCTGAAATATTAAAATAAATGTAGCCAAGTCTGACACCGGCCAAATGTCGAATAATCGATGAAACCATGCGTCTCAATTGTAGGTCCTTCCCCCTACTTAACTGATAGATTCTAAGGGCCACTGCATATTTGAGTCAACAGACTGGCTAACCGATGCATCATATACCGCCGATAGAGTAATTGAAAAACGACCGTCCGGTAAAAGGTGACGCTGGGTCAACGGTATTGATCCTATCGCCAATAGGCGCGAAACGCTTATGCTTTGGTGCCGCTGTGCGGAAGTAGCTACCAGTCCGTCGGTAACTTTAGACCTCAACAGTTAAGATCCGAGCAGCTGAAAGCAATCGTCTTTGTGGGTTTTGTTACATAATTATTTAACCACAATACATTGTACATCAACTATTATTTCAATAATTCAGACTCCTTCATTTTCTACCCTAAATTAGTTTTAAGCGGGCTTAATACGAGTTAACCATTGCGGCATTTATTCCGGAGATAATAGGACAGGCGACATTTGTTTTGTGTTCATTGGTCTCCCGACAATTTATCCAACAATAATTTTTCCGATAACAATTGTTCCAGCGACATTTCCTAAGACGAAAAGTCCTCAAAAAGCACTCCGTTGTCGAACTCACTCCACAACAAATGGGGAGATTTTTTAAAAATCATTTGCATACTGTATTGATTGAAATTTCACATTGTCAAAATTCTTAAAATGCCAGCATAACAACTTTTAGCTGTAACTTAGAAGGACGTGTGGTTGTCGTTTCGAAGAGAAATTCCAAACGAATTTATGAATACGTTGAGATGAATCTCATGTACAACGATAACAGTGAAGACACACTGACGGAATTTTGTTTCCTTTTCTGTATTTGTTATGTATGTAATTTAATGTAGGGTGCATATCGTGCCATATTCCAAGTGTAACTGATTGCGTTGTCACTGTCCTAGCATACTCAGATCCGTTTAAATCCCCCAAAAATGCCTGCACTGCCCGAAATCGGAGAGGTCTCCTAAAACTTGAGAATCTATATTCACACGTTGAGTTTACACGATCTTACGTAAACATTTACTTTTTTTCATATTTTTAAATTGGAATAGAAAAAATTACTTAAAATTTATAATTGATGTGTAACTTGTTACAGTTAAGCCGCATACTTACTTCGATGCCAAGCGGCCCTTTCGCTCGGGCCAGTTTGATTGAAGAGTAGCGATGCTGTCTTTACTTCGCACTGGAGGAAAATTAACTTTCCAACATTATGAAAACACCTCACATCTTGGTTGTGCTAGTGTCAATTATTGTTAGAATACACCGCTGTCATATAAGTGAAATACCATAAAGCACGAAGTAAAACACCCATCCATCCATCCATCAATCAATCGAATCCAATCAACTGAACCGTCATATAAGTGAAATACCATTAAGCACGAAGTAAAACACCAACCGATCGAATCCATTCAACTAAACCGTCACAAAAAGTGCTGAAATGAGGTGAAAAATTAATTTCCGCCAATTCCACCGGTTGCTGACCAATAACGGTATTAAAAAGGGTAATAATTCGTTGATGACGAATTCAAAGAACAACATAACACTATACAATCTGGTGTCCTTTCAAATACATGGAAAACGTGTTTGAACAGATGTTACAATTTTTAAAAAAAATTATTAAATGAAAAAATGCCCACGTGAGTGTAAATTGACGCAAGGAGATAAAGCCTATAAGTCTTTCGAATCCTTGTGCTTTGCTTTTCTTCACGCACATTGGCAGTCGCCCGGGAAACATTCCTTTCCCAGCATAGCGCTCGAATGGAAGTAACCCGGCTACATTGCACGACTTATTGGATCGATTCATTGATCCAGTTCAACTACAGCGGTTACTTAATAGTCATAAACAAGTATCAAAATGTTCGTATTGCCATGTTTCCCATAATAATGTCAAATTTACGAAAATGTACGAGCTGGGTTTTAACAAAAATCATTAAAAAACTGATACACGGTTTGAGCATAATGTATTAAGTGTCGGATAATAATGTCCGTTCACGGGTGAAAGTTAAGCTTAATGTTTGACGAAGGATGAACCGCGATATACTGGAACTATATTCCGAGACTATTCCAAACGATGTCCATACTGCGTTACAATGAACTGTACCCTACAAGTATCTCCTGACGGAGGGAGCTTCCAGTTGCCCTGGTGCTCTCAGGGCTAAGCTGCAACATTAAACTGATCAGTTTGTTTTGTTTTTGTATAACGTCCTGTGATTATACGGTATATGTCCTGTCTTGGTTTGGTGTCAGTGGCGTCGAGGATAGTTTCCTTTACCTTTCCTTTACCCATTGAGCTGACACGCCGTCATGTTAATGAAATGACCTCAAGTACGACGTTAAATACCATTCAAACAATCAAGAAATGTATCTTCTTTGGGCCTTTGTTAAGATAGTTTTTAAATATTTCTTGGTTCTAGTAACAGTATCCTTAATGTTGAAATCTGTATCTGTGGATTATATCCCTGGTTTGCTTGTATATAACGCCACTCCCATCGCCGTTTTACTTATATAGCGACATGCCATTGGAACACTTACGTTCCAAATTCTTTGTTTGAGACAGACTCGTGGGAAATTGGGCCCCGCGCCTTCGCATCGATAGCGCGCAACCGTGCGTTATAAAGCAATTGCCATTGTCCGAATCAGATATCAACATTTGGTAAAATACTTAAAAATAAAGGACAGGTGATCTAAGATTTAATACTAGTAGGAGCTATAGTTGATCTGTAAGTTTTATAACTAGAGTTGTATAACGCTTTGGACTATCAAGTTATAATTATACAGTTCAAACACTAACTTTGAAAATAATACAGTAGGGCCTACGTCTCTTAAGGATGACCATTGGGACGATTTTGCTTGTTCCTACTTTCAGTACTACATTTCGTGTAACGTGGATATCGACCTGGATTATTACAATTAAATGATTGATTAGGAAAGACTTTGAATAGTATTTGAGTTAATCATAATTATACGTTTTGGCACAATTAATTTTTGTTTTTTAAAGAAACACTGACCCGGTAGACATTTAAACAAATGTTACTTTAAATAACAGAACGCAAACGGCTACTAGCGTATGTTAGACAGCACTCAAAAACAGCATTATTAATTGAGCCTTATGAAAAAGTGAAGTTACTAGATGTTCCTTTGAATGCAATATTATACATATACAGGGGTCTATTTTTGCATGCTCTTTAACATTATATAATCGTTGCATTATGCGAATGATATATTTATATTGCATAATGCATTTTTTCATTGTCAATAGACCTCGAGGGTAATTATATCATTTGGGAAGGAAAATAACATTGGCATATTACATCATATATGCGTCGACATACAGTTTGTTAAAGCAACATGTGGTTGATCGATATAAAGAACTGTCTATGCATTACACATTGCTCAAGTATCAAACTACTACTTGCCTTTCTAATGTACGCGGATATCGGCCCTATAACTTTAACAGCAGTATTGGAATCTGCCACAATAAGAAAATCCGATACAGCCTGGGCGCTTTATATCTGCCTCTCTGATCATAGCATTGCTTCAGCGAATCCCTTTAATTCATCCTTAGGCGAAAGAAGCGTTGGGGCGAGGTGCGAACACTGTGAACCGCGCGTGTTGATGGAAACGGAGACTGGTCGATAACTCTATGCAAGAGAACATACGTCATGCGTAGACCGAAGGCCCACCAGACAGTGTCATCACGTGAGTAAACTGGGCGGGAGGCGTTAACCCAAGACTTTGTTAACGGATACCAGTTCTCCAAGAGGCTCACGGCATTTCGCGTTCTAATGGCAAGGAGTGTGTCTAACGCTGTCTTGACTTCATCATACTTTAAGAGATACCCATGCTGAAAAAATGGAGCAGTCCGTTGGGAGTTTTTCTTCTCGTTAAGGCACAGCATCTAAAGTGGAACTACTGTCTACATTGTGTTGATTCCAACGAGCGACAAGTGTTTCTGAGGGCTCCTACTGTTGATCGCTTGGCTTTCTTGCTTCCCTCAAGGCGACAGAGAAACGGCTTCAAACGTCTTTGACATAAAGATTTGGGAAACCGATCGGCTGCGTATTGCTAGGTGAATTTCCACTCGAGACAATTCACCTAAGGAGAATAGACTGAGGGACATAACAGAAATAATTACAGCCGATAAGGTAGCTGATGTTCTGTACTTTAACCAAGTCATCTCTAGGGCAATAAAGAATTTATAGTGCCCATAGCACGCCTGTGCTATCGTCGTTCCAATGTGACAAAAAAATCTGTAAGGACCGTTTATTGCTGAAGAGTTGACGCATTCACAGAGACGCAAGGAATACCATTGTCTTTCTTTTGAACCCACATTTTCATAAAAAAAAAACTAAAATACCATAAATGGACGAAAACCAAGGTAAGTCTTTTTTATGGTTTCTGTCCAATTTATGACCTTATAAAACCCCGATATTGACCACGTGCGGAAGGCCGTAATGACAATGTCAACTTGATTAATATGAAACTACTTTGTACGAACAATGGCTCATGTGTGTTTTTCTAGCTTGACAAATAATACGGGGTAAAGTAAAACAACGGGAGAATGGATCCGCTGCAGTTTTATTACAAGCTGTGGTGAGATTAAAATACCACCGACAACACTATTTGCTCTGTGCTCTCACTTTTGAATCGATTCCATTACCAGTTTTAGACAGAAAAAAAAGAGGGTGAAAGCTCTCTCAGCTCTGTAACAATAGAACCGTTTGCATACATTTAACAAACTGCACTCGCAGGAATTAATACTATTTGTTCGTCGTCAATACAATGCATATAGGTTATGTTTGCGGTGCATACTAACAGATACAAATTGCAATCCTTGCCGTAGGCGATCTCTCTACCACAGAGTTGGTGCTTTTTGCTAATACCCTTTGACGGACTACTGGCTACAGAATATGGAGTTTTACATCCAATTGTCCCAGGAGAAGTTATAATACCAAAGGAAATATTGTTTCTGTGTTTTGCTTCATTCGTTTTCGTCTCTTAAGGATGAGACAATTACAGTATTTTTTAAGTAACGAATTTCGATCATTCTCGAGATCGAATTAGTTCTTTCAATTTTTATTTGAAAAAAATGAATTTCAATTTTTATTCCCTCACAGTGGAGTTGAATTTAAATGTCTTCGAGAAACAAAAATATTTTTCTGAACATTCATTTTCTGCTTTATAATAATCTGATTTTTTATTCTGTTTATGAATTTTTATCACACTTTTACTTGGTTTTAAGTAGGGCAGTTTCAAATAAGGGATTGAGTAAACTTCTATTTTTAAAGGTGTATATCTACTCCGTATCAAATTCATCATAACTTGCAATTAGTTAATTTGAACAATTTTGAGTTTGGCTGCGAATACTGCCATTCGAGCACATGATATAAGAAACGATTTGCATTCATTCTTTATCCGGACAATTGTAATTTCGTACACAAGTGTTCATTTTTCATTAACTGTTAAACGAGGTTTACGTATATTTTTTCCTGCTACCCATCGACCCGAGTTCAAATAACGATGACAGCAAGCAAAGTTTTCTTTCCCCGCAGTAAATATATATATATATATATATATACAGTAAACTTCTCTGGTAGTAGGAAAGAGCTTCCTGTTGTCCTGGTACTCTCAGATCTAAAGGACAGCATGAAGCCGATATGTTTGTGATGTCTTGGCATTACGTCCTGCGATTGTCCTATATTTTTCATGTCTTGTCTTCGTTTGTTGCTAGAATTGACGAGGGTGGTTTCTTTCGCCCATTGGGTCGGCACGCCGTCATGTGAGTGAAATAACCTTAAGTACGGCGTTAAACCCCAATCCATCAATAGTTTCACTACAAAGTTTATAACTGTCCTGGCACATCAATACACTTTTAACGGCAAACGTGTCTTGTCTCTGTTCAGATCAGATTCGTTTTCATCGGGACAAATAAAATCTGAAATAGATTGCACAGATGTGTTAAATCTGTTAAATATTAAGGAGCCTTTTTCAAGTAAACACGATTCTCAATTCTGTTGATATAAATGGATATATACAGTACCCCGGGTTCGAATCCCGGTGGAGGCAAAATCGTTTTTCTTTCTTCATTTAATAAACTTATATATATACATCTATATGAACTAGATTATCAGAATAAGCGAAACACTAAAATTTCTCGATAATAAAGACATTATTTTAATGACCATGTATCAGTGCTTCCCGAACAGTAGGATTGCCATCTTTACTCGGATAAAAAATCGCGATCCTTCTTCAACGAGCCTGCTTAGAGCGCTGGCCCTGCTTGACGGAGATCCGAGTTTGAATCGCGGCGCAGGCGAGCGAAATGTTATTTATCTGCACTAAAAATATATACTAAGATAAGGTATACCGTCTTCCCTATTCAATACATGCGTCCCGGTTGTCAGGGCCTAACACCTGTCTGCGACAAGCAATTAAAGCTATTTGATCCTACAATCGATACTGTTCGATATACGCTCTATGCAACACTCGGTGGAATACGTATAGAGGAAGAATTCCTCGAGTACTGAAACCTCCAGCACGTATTGTCCTCAGTAACACTATACCTACAGGAGAAATTGTACACTTAAATCCGTGTATTTCTGAGGAAAAATCACTGCACGATCGAAATATCGCTACGTATGTACTTCAGCAAACTATAAGCATCAGTTTTTAGTAAGCAGAAAAAAACAAAGGCACACAATTCGCACAGGACTGCAATATGAATTGCCACGCTCAAACAGTTAAGTGTCTAATGTAGTCTCATATAAAAACCAACTGTCAAATTTCAAAAATGTAACTGTTCCACATACAAACTGACGTGATGTGAACATATTCTTATGGAAAGAAAATTATACAAAGAAATCACTTAGCGCCCAATGACGCAAGCCATTCTGGTGATAAATGCGTCCTCATACATCCGAAAGGCCGAAGCAAAGAAAAGCATAAATACACGCACTATACTTAGGACAAATCATAAACAAACACATAGTTTTCTGCTAAATCTAATAAGCATGCCTTCACTGTTCGCAGCACTATGTAAATTGGAATCAATTTTGTTGGAATAGTTCGTTGCATTTACAAATTATGATGAAATTATATTATCGGAATTGGGTTTATCATTAAGTATTTTTTGAAGTCCATAGAAAGGAAACTATAGTTTAATTGATTGTCAATGACTGCGGCCCAAAGCATCAACGGTAATGCAAGGAAGTGCGGAATAATTTACTCAATTAAATAACCACAAAAAACTAAACATCACAAGAGGCAAAAACTTCTCACCGGTAAAATTACAAGACCAATTTCGTTGATCATTATCTATGCAAAGCCAGAAAAAGTTAAGATTTTGGGAGCCAGTCTTTATAAAGTCGGCAGCTGTATCATTCAGACAACTGTTCGATACACCCAGCTTTGCGAAAGACTCATTTGAGCACGATTCTGATGATCAACAATTTTGTGAGACAGATGTTTATTTTGTTAAACATGATCCCGTTTAAATGTTGATCACAGTGTCCTTGAAACAGTTGCAAATATAATTTTTTTTAAAAACTTAAAGTACTTCAATATGTCTATCATTTTCACTTTCTTTTTACTTTACAATTTGTTGTAAAATTTTAGAGAAACAGACGTTTACATGTGAATGTATCAATAGAGGCGAATGTTGATACATCTCCAACACTCTAAGCTTGGTGTATCCTGCAGATTTACTTATAATGGCCAAACAACGCAAACACGAAATTAATAATAAACACTTTTGGATAATTCATTAAAAAAACAACGCTAAATAACTTAATTCTTCTTGTAAACATAATTAGGAACCGGAAATATTGTCTTTATGATTGAACACAAACGTAAAAATGTCTTAATTTCTTTCTCGCATATTAAATAAATGCAAATTTGAAAACAATTATGTTGACGAAATTAGCGGTATTTGCAAATCTTAGCAAAAATAATGGAAATACTCGATCCATAAATGAATTATATGTCAAATTATAATCCAATTGCTTGTCAATAACGCATTAATGCGTCTCAAAACATCCTCTTCAATCAAATGAATTATAACCTAATTAAATGTGCAGCTTTAATTTTTTTAAATCAAGCAGTATGGACAAAATGACAAGGGGAAGCAAACTCCCTTGCTCAAGGCGAATATTGAAGCTGTTATCTAAATGGAATTGTAACTTTGTCATAGTGTTTTTTTACATTAGCAGTGGTGAAGTTGAAATCTCAGTAGGCCGAAACACTCCCCGTTGCTTACGTTTGTGATAGAATGTGTTTTACTATTGTAGTATATCTGACACCAATCAGTGGAATATCAACGATACAACCATAGCCCCAGTAGGCCTACTTGGGGAAAAACTTTGAAAAAAATATATGGACCTGTAAAAGAATTTAGAGAAAAAATTTGGACCCGACATGTTGTGTTCTTGAGGAATCTGACATTTAATCCATGGGTGCTTATATGTAGCTCCGGCAAATCATGCAACATTTCTACTATTGTCCTATTACAAACTCACGTCTACGGGATACAAATACAGTATGGGCCTTATCTAAGATTTGGAGAGAGATTTGTCACCGAATATGTTGTATTCGTGAGGAATTTGACAGGCTATCCAAGGGAGCCTATGTGCAACCCCGAAAATCCTGCAACCATAATTCCAGTACAATCCCATGTTTTGTGGAGAAATTTTGAAATCAGGTATTGGCAGTATCTAAGATTTGGAGAAAGATTTGTGACCGTATATGTTGTATTCGTGAGAAATTTGACAGGTTATCCAAGGGTGCCTATGTGCAACCCCGGGAAATCATGTATAACTGGTTGTAGATTACTAACTTTATTATGACAAAACTATTCTCATCTCATTATAATGACACTGGTGAAACAGCACCTGAGACAACTGGCGCTAGGTTTCATGAAAAATATAATTTATTGCATCTGATTGATTATAGTGTTACACCCAAACAGCATCATTGCCAGAAGACGAGAACAAACCACATTGACCTTTGTAACAAAACACGAAATAGATAATGAACATTCTTGCTATATTTCATGAAGGTATGGGAAAGGTAATATCCTGTAAGAGCGACGTTACAGCATATCCCATCGGAGGCAATTTAATACGTCAGTAAAACGATACTGTTGTCTTAATGAGGAAAATGTATAGACTTAAGTTAGATTTTGAAAAAGCAGCAAGGCTTTCAAAAGGCGAACACATAAAAAACAAAACGTATTTTGTTTCAAAAGTGTACTTGACTAGTTGAAGATTAGAGAGATTGCTGGTAATGATAAGTCATTCTCATATGTTACATAAATTTAACCCGTAAGCATTTTCCGCTTCTCTGCAACTCAACTCAGCTGATAATTAAATTATTATTTTAACCCGTTGTAAAGTAAAAGTCTATAGTAGAAGGTAAATCTAGGTATTTGGTTGTCATTTTGTATATTACAAATACGTAAACTTATTACATTCAATTCATTTTATCAGCTGTGAAACTTTGTCAATTGCTTTCCACAAATATAGTGAGGGACGAGCCTAAGTGTTTGTCTCTCTATAGTTACAATGATCCGTATAAGTGTTGTCTTACCTTTGCAAGAATGTCATCCACGAGCCCCGTCAATTCCAGCTTTCCTCCGCGCGTGTTTTGTTTTTGTTTTTATCTACGTGAGTTTCGGTGACGTCATATATGTGTGTTTGTAACAGCAACGGCGTGTCGATACTTCTTTTTGTAACGAATCATGGGATAAACTTGGTGGAAAAGTCGATAAATGTGACATCACCGAATTTTGCATAAATAAAAAAAAGGTTTAACAAAATGGCGCTCATGAGAACTGGACTTGACGGCCTCGTTCGTGAACATCATTCTTACAAATAAAAGATGAGATTAATACGCGGTAAGCAAAAAAACTTTATTGTCGGAGTAACGAAGAAATGCTAACTAAAACTAGAGAGATGAACGTTCACGCTGCTGTCCCACTATATTTGTGGAAAGCAATCGGAAACGTTTTGCATCTGATGAAATGAATAGAAGATAATTGGACTAAGTAGAAGGGTGTTTAACATTAAGCGGTAGCGATTACTACATGGACAACTAAAAAAATGCAGAAAAAGTACAAATACTATTTTAAAATATGTTTCTACTAGTATGCAGTTTTCGTTTTTCAATAGTGTCGGAATATATTGGGTTTATTTCATTTTATTTATTTCATTTAAAGAATCCAGCTGAAATGTAATGGCTGAGGCATTGCACGCAGCGACGTCTTCTTTCAAATCATTTTGTTCCAAGCTTTTAACACAGCAAACAAAAGGTATTTGTTTACAGCTCACGACCAGGAATCGACTCTACGAACAAATGATCTAGAAGCAAATGCTTTTCCTCTAGCTTTCTGTGTGTTTGGTGAAATTAGCACAAGGCGGAAACCATGGTCACGAATTGTAACCGTCTTAATAAAGAGTCGATGTGCACCCAGGAAATGTGGTGAAGCTGTTCGGTCTATTGTAATGTTGCATTGACTGCAGCGTGGGATTAAACTAATTCAGAAGGAAATATCGGATGGACAAATACATGGAAAACAAATATTTGCAGTTGTGTTAAAAGAGTAATTACTTAATGTTGAAACATTTGATCAAACATTATTAATTGCTCTTGTTCTTTTTTTGTTTTTTTTGTTCTCTTTTTCTTTACCAAATAATCTAAGCTAATAAGCTCATACATACTTTCAATAAGTTTACATTAATAGAGTGTTGGTGTTATGTCTCCGCCAAATACAGTGTATGGTTATCTACCATATAAATGGGATAGTACAAACCCTATGTGGTTTATTTTCCGTCAGCAAACGTTAGATAAAATAACTGTTCAGTAAATAAATGTATCTAGACAAATTTATTCCTTTTTATTAGGGTTATACATCTATGTATTTGTCAAATTATTTTTCAGAATTATTGAATCAACGGGACCCAGAGTGTTTTTTACCCATTCTACTCGAATGTGCGCTTCTGAATAAGTAATCGGCAACAAAGTAAACAATCGATACAGAAAGATTAACATTTCTTTTACACTGCAGTTTCATTTTGGAATATCTATTCGGTTTAAGAACGTGTGAGACATGCCAAAAGTTTGTGTTTAAATTCCACGGAAATTGAGAATAATTCATACGTGTTTTTGACTTCATGTCTTGAAATACAATTATCTTCAGTAGATGGGGATACTAACCTCATTCTTGTAACACAATGCTATATTTAAACACATTACTGCGTCAACAACGAATTTATACATGTATACAGCTTTTGGACAATCACAAAGCGACAAATACAGAAATTATTCTCGACAATTGTCAGGTGATAACTCTATTATTGTGATGAGAAGCCACGCAATGTACATTCTTAGACAAGTATATGTTCTTAAAGGGCCAGGGAATATTTGATCACAGTACACATGGTATGGTAGTTGCATTTAATTTCTAAAAAAAATGAGATAACAATAAATATATGATGTTCCATAGATTGGGAATATTCGAAGTAACATAATACATCGGTTTGCATCTCGAGGAAGAAGAATTGACAAAGCATATGACATAACGACTATCCGGGTTAGATGGTAAACGATGGCTAAAGATTCGTCAATCTGGAACTATATATCATTGCGTTTATCTCTTAGATTGTAAAATAATTTACTCTGTTTTCATATGCATGCATGGCATTGGAAAAAGTAAGCGGCATTAACATCTAAGAAAAAAGCAGATAATAGAGAACTGGTTATATTGCCTACGATAATGGAGAAAAGATCACAAAACAACTGAACAAAAAAAAACTGCAGTGAAGAGTAGGAAATAAGACTATCTGTGGTAACTATCTATAAACGCTCAAAACAAAACAAATAACTGTTCAATTGAAGCGCATTGCAACAGCTGTCAAAATAACTTTTGGCGGTAGTAAGTTAGTTGTTCCATGTTGCTTGAAATAATGGGCCTATCATACACAGCTTTGTTACTTCCAATTTTACTTCCGATTGGTCGAATAGGCCTTCGTCCATATTTGTGCACTCAAAAGTAGCATCCGATTATCTTTTCACTGGTAGCATCCGATTATCTTTTCGCTGGTAGTTGCGATTACCGCTCGATGTTGTCAAATGAAATAGAGTATGCTCTCATTTTCGTCGGATACTGGACGACGTCGACCAATCAAATACGATCTGCGTCTCTGATTCCGTGTCACGTGATGGAGGTCCAGAGCTATTTTGTTACACTGGTAACAATTCAATTCGTCGAAAGAAAATAGTTGTGTGTGAGCACAAACCGTCGCAATTCAATCGGATGTATTTTGACCGATGGTAAATGGTAAAATGGGACGGAATAATCGTTGTGTGTGAGTGCGCTCAAACCAGTTATCTTTTTTTCAGAGCCACTCAACTGAGAAATGGATATCAAATTGATACGACACTTGTGTCTTATATGAGAGTGGCACTAAACTGCATTCCAACAAATACATTTTCTCTACATTTCTTTAAAACATATGGAGTGTGCCATGCTACTTTCAGCACTGTGTGTTATGCGTTCGAATTCAATCTGTTTCTAATCCGACACTAATTGTTTTTTTCTCGCCGTTTGTTTTCTATTGACAATCAGTTAGATCTATAATAATCAAGTAGTATACATCATGGAGTGACTTCACGCTTTTCGTGTTCGTATAATATCTTACATTCTACATTGAAATACTTCATGAATAAAAGACCGAAAAATTTTCATTAGACCTACCAATGTTTCGAGCGCAGAAAACGGGGAAATAATTCAACATCCATACTGTTTCTTCAAGGCAATATGACAAGGGAGATGGTGCCTTCTCTGCATTACTACATATCTGAAACAAGAGTCGACGGAAGCCGCTTATGCCGTCTTCTGCTAAGCACATCATCATTGATGGTCTAGTGTTCGCTGATCTCTGGGGCGACATGAAGACAATATATGCTGTGTTGTCTGTTTTGTCTTTTGAATGTCTTGTTGTATCGTTATTTGTTGCCAATGACGTTAAGGGTTCTTTTCCTCACCCATTGAGGCACTCTGGGTGAGGGCAGTTTGTTTGAAGAGTAGCAATGCTTTCTTGCCTTAGTACTGGAGGACGATTAACTTTCCAACATTATAAAACACTTCACATATTGATTGTGAAAGTGTAAATTATTATTGGAATACACTGCCGTCATAAAAATGAAATACCCTTAAGCACGGCGTAAAACACCAATCAATCAATCCATCATCAATCAATCAATCAATCAAGCAAGCAAGCAAGCAAGCAATCAATCAATCAATCAATCAATCCTGACCCATTGAAGTGACACAGCATTTCATAAATAAAATAACCCGACGGGAGCGCGGTATCCACATTAAACCAGCAAACGCAGTTCACCTCCAACAATTTGGGCACACGACATGCTTTAAGCAACCTTGACTAGGTTAAGATCTTGATAGACGCTTTATGCATTTAGTTTAAAGTGAAATATTCAAAGTTTATGATAGAAACTAAAATCAATTCGCAAATGTAGTTAAAATAATTAAAAAATAAAATAATTAAAAAATAATTAAATTAAAGCTTCTATTGAGTTTTTAGTGACTTGATTAACAATGCCATTTACAATGTGTTGATATTAAAGTTGTTATCACAGTAGCTTAGGCTCCCTTTTTTTAAATGCGGAAGGGGGCATATGTTGCGGTGTAGTTTCAATGACAAATGAAGTAAACATGGGAGTTATGACTACTTAATAAAGTCCTATCAGAGGGGTAATGAATGTCCGCTATCTAGACTCCAGCTGACTAACATTCTATTTATGGAGAAGGCCGGGTGGCTGAGTGGTCTAGGTGGCCTGCATTTACTGCTGGCGATTCGGTTCCTAACTCTGAGGGTCGTGGGTTCGATTCCCAGACGTGTTTCAACCTACAAAATATATGATTTGTATTCCAATATGTTTTTCCAATGTTGGATAGACAGTAATGTCTAGTGAAATCGTTCTGAAGAAATTTTCTAAAATATAAGTGACCCATTTTTAGTTTAAAAGCCATTCATTTGAATAAAGTGATTTATGTGGCGTTCCATTGATTACGTTGTCAGAAATAAAACCCTAACAATTCCCTGTCTTGGTCCCTGTCATCATTAAATCAATTTGCAAAAAGTTACAAAGTTTTAAATTGATTTTAACCCAGTTTACCTATTTGTACTCCAGAGTATCCCAGATTTTACAAAATGCTTACAAACACTATGTTTGACCCGCATTCTGCGTTCTAAAGTACTTTGGAAGATCGCTGTCCTGACAATCAATCTAGAGGTCCAGTTCTAGCCGAGGGGTTCGGGGGGAAATAGTTGCTAACCAGACAGCGGCGTGACAGAGACTCACCCTTTACATATATAACCCTTGGTGAATGTTATTCGTATCGACCTTATTTTGTCCACATATCGCTTCTCATACAGTACATTCCATTGATATATTAACACTTTTAGCCAAGAATCGAATTACTTTTCTGCATTGCTTTGGGACTATGTATCCCCACTGGTACGGCTGCCACACCAGCAAAGTCATGTGTAAGCTACAATCGACAAGGCAACTGAATGTAACTAAGCAGAAAAAAGTATTTAATGGAATCGGAAGGTGACAGCAGTTGACGGCAAATACCCGCTCGGTTGGAAACAAACAATAACACACACCACTACTGAATAATCAATTCGATGGGACAGAAAAATTAGAATAATTGCCTTTGCATCGCGAAAGAAATCTGGAAATATTCGAATATCATGACTGATAATGCAAATGAAGAGTTTAACCAAAGAAGTTTCCGAGAAAATAACATAACTACATGCAGATTTATCTACATATGTTTCTATATGTTTCTTAGAATGCCAGCAAATTTGCGAACGCCGTGGGTCGACAATTGTTTAAAGATTTCGCCACGGCAAATATAATGTAGTGCAACAGTTTTTTTTATCAGCTGTAGGAGCTTCATTGTCGATTCGTTTGAATACAACGCACGTCTTCGCCTTGGTGGCGATGACGTAGGATTTGTGTGCGCCGTGTGTGTTCTTCTGGGGTGGGAGGACATCACGGGTGACGACTGTGAGGGAACTCGTTGCCAAGCAATACGTATCGATGTCACGTTTCCGTAATATTGGCCACTGCAATATGTGGACTTCTATCAGGGTTAGAGTCAAATTGCAGGCAGGATAATCTTCCAGCATATGCTGCCTGACTTGTACCAGTTGTGATGTGTGTGTGTGGGGGGGGGGGGGGGGGGGGCCAAAAAAAAATG
>JAQQZZ010092149.1:0-17569 GCA_030265115.1 Mopalia vespertina
AACAGATCGGCTTCCTGTTCCCCTTTAGCTCTGAGAGCACCAGGGCAACATGAAGCTCCCTCCAACCACCCGCTATATGACACAGGTAGAAGTTTAACCTAACAAAATGTATGTACACATTGTTCTTACTGTTCTGAATGCATGGAAGTTGATCAAAATTATAGCACCTCAATATTAAAAAAAAAATAAGAAAACAGAATATTTTTTATTAGGTTTACAAGCAATAGCCTATTTAAATCGTTTGAATTATTATTATCATCCACTCACTGAATCTGGATGTGCCACTGGTGTGCTACAATAATTACCTCAAATTTGCCTTGATGAAACAATACAGCTGACCTGTTTCCAAATCCAAAGGCCATTTCAGTGGAGGGTTTGCAGGGAGATATAACAAGACTCTACAAAGAACAATACAAAATACAACCATACATTAACAAAAAGATATATAGATTTTATATTCATGATTGTAATTTGTTTCTCATATAATTCACTATTCACCATGTAAATAATTCATACAGAGGGCTGGCCCTGCTAGCTAGAGACCCAAGTTCGAATCCGAGTGGAGACAAAGGCAACAAATATATACAAGGTACTTATAAACTCACTGCATTCATTAGAGTTAAACCTGAAATAGCCAACCTATATGGTTGGAGAAAACTTGTCAACTTACATGTAGATCAGAACAGACAGTTTTCTAGGGGTTGCCCTTTATTATTTGTGGTTTATTGGCAATGGACCAGGTGGTCTTGATAATGGCATGTCCCCTAAATCATCACGATAAAAATGAACAGTGCCCAATATGGTTTTGATTTTAATTAAAATTAAAATGTACTCCTCTGACAAGGTATGTTGTTACTCTAACTCTCTGCCAGTCTGCAACTTCAAAAGGCAATAAAGGTAAAATTTAACAAATCTGTCTTAACTTACTGTTAAAGATGATTATTTAATTGAGTGAGTGTCTAAACTGTTTTAAAGGTTATCGAACTGATATGATGTTGCGCCACGACAATTTACAAGACAGGACAATCACAAGATGCGATATAAAAACACCACAAACATATCGGCTTTGTGTTGCATCTTCACTCTACATCCAACTGGCATCAACTTTCATGATGAATCTGTCGACATAATTATAATTGTTGTGTAATGACCTTAAAATAATTGTAGTTGTGGATAATAATAATTATTTTCAGTCTAAGAGCACCAGGGGAACAGGAATCTACTTCCAGCTGGTATCAACTTTCATGATGAATCTGTTGATATTATGACTGTTCAAATGATCTTAATAATTATTTGCACGTTTACTATTACTATGCCATTTGGATGAATTAGGATGTTGATGAACAAACCAGTTATGTTCATAATTCATACCTCAGAATACAGACTGAAAGCTCCCCTGAAATCTTTTCTCTCAAATAACTTGTTGCCTTTGTTTCTCAACTGCTTGGCATTTTCTGCAGATTTCTTTTGGATGTCACTGCAGCTTTCCAAATAGGATTGAAGCCAGGGTATTTTTCTGCAAATAGAATGTGTCCATCAATTGAGCTTTTCCCAACAGTCAATATTTAGTATTACAAAGAATACCTTTAACAAAGTTACAATTGGAGAGTTGGAGACCCCACATAAACACTGCCTTGAGTGTCTCTGATCATTACTGATAGCTATCGGATCGCTGTGTAGGGTGACAGACCTATAGAGGGCTTTAGCGTGACGTCACATGAAACGAAAGTGAGGCTCCTTGCTTGACAACTCGGGCCCTGGGTGACAACAAACACCATTTTGTATCTTACAGTATAGCTGGAAGAGCGTATTTGCAACCCGATTAATCAATTAGAGTCCGAGATATTCTTAAAACATTACATTCTGCCGAATCTATGTAATTACTTTAAGAAAAGTAATGAAGAAATTAATCTCTGGAAAATTCTGGCTGCCATACAAAATCTGCTACACAAATCGCTGCATGAGTGCAAATCAATCGTAGACAATTATAATTCCCCCACAAGTGCTTTTTTCCAAATAACAAGGGCTTCAAAGCTAAAAACAATAGAATTTGTGAGCATTTATTGGAGATTTACTCAGTTTCTGGGTTCATGCTGGGTCTTGAGACTCTTGACACGGAGTTGACAGCTGTATACCCAATAACAGCTCCACGTGTGGTCTCGGAGACCATCAATCCTTAATCATCTACTATTCCACTTAGCGGAGACCTAATGCCTCATTTTGACCACCTACAGTACAACGTCAGTGTCACAGACGTTTATTCACACAAAAATCTAACTTTTATTACAGACAAATAACTTTTATCCGCGATTTTGTAAATCGAGACCACAGAGCCTGAGGTCCATATTAAAGCATACGTATCCCAGCGTTGTTGTCACCTCGCAGATGCATCGCTAGGCAGCCATTACGACCTCACGCGTAAGTACCCGGATGTCTTAAGCCCTCTATATATGTACATCTGGTCCATCAGTCACTGCACAATGAATCGATCCTATGGCGACAAGCCAACATTCGCAGGTAACAAACTTGTGACAGCTGGATGGGGTAAGCATAAGTGAGTAGGACTGACTTAGATCAGGTACAGTCATAATCATTATATAGCACAGACTGACTAGCACAGAAACTAAGAAACTGAGGTAGTCCTCATATAACCAGAAGTTATAAAATATAGAAGATTTAGAGGCAATAAAAAGACGATCTATAAATTAAATTAACCAAGATGCGCTTAAATTTATTGCCAATGGAAATTATTCATTTCAACTCAAAGTTACTGTGTCACTGTTTCAAACCATATGTTGTAAAATAAAACTGACAGAGCAAGATCAAGGGGGATAATCGTGTAAGCGTCTCAATACATGCATATGTGCATAAAACTTTGCCTAAAACTATATCTTTATCTCACAACAGTAGACAAAATAGTTCCAGACAATATAACTGAGTATCAGAACGCAGTCCAATAGAGCTAGGTTTGATAATACATCAACAGCGTACTCATTTTTTTTTTTTTTTTTTGCAGTCACGTAACGAATATTGGACCTTGGATGGTGACAGACACCGCATGCATTTCGTACCGACATTATTCTTTACCCCAAATATTTTCCATTTCTTATGAAGCGCATACGTTCGATGGTACTTGTACATTTTGAGAAGTTTATCATATCTCCATTTTGACAAGCGTCGTTCCATATCTTATCGATAGAACCTTGCCAGTTTCCAAAGTGTGTTTTCCCAACGGACGACATACTGGATCAATGACTGGGTGACACTCGTACATTTTCATATCTGTCAAAAAAATATGGCGGGAAATAAAATATATTGGAATGCCTAAATAATGCCTTTTCTGCAAAAAATTGTTGACAAGTCTTTTGAATAACGTTATAATAACATTAAAAGGGAAACATTTGTATCCATGTTGTAAGAATTTTATTTCACATATGAAAAAGAATTCAACATTATGTTGAACAAAATTACTGCGTTAAAATCGCCGCCGCCTTATGTAAAATATGAAGGCCAATGGAACTCTTGCGCACATTAAAAAAAAAATCTCCTTTGCAGTCTTACCATGCACTTTAAGCTTTCTTTTGTAAGCGAAATAAAATTACAGTAGAAAGCGAGCATTCGTTCGCTTGAATGTAGTTGAAATGTATAGGTCTAGGTCCAATATCTGCTACAACATTTTTTACATTGAATATTTCTATATAATGCCACAAGCTCACATCAACGCCACACTGGTACAGCTATATAGACCTACAAGCATTTTTTAAGACGAAACTTCACATCACAGATATTGATAATTTATATCCTATAAAATTGATCCACAAGTCGACACGCATGCAGTACCGGTATGTTAGTAGTTGTTTCCACGTACCTTTACAATAGGGCTACATTGTAATTAAAGAATTGGCAGCACTTGAGGTAGGCGAAAATATTTCACCTCGAGTCTAAATAAATCATATCAACTCAAGTTAAATTAATTTAAACTGAAGTTTGAATGTTCCATATCTACATGGGCACCTAAAACAACCACAGTACAGTACGCCATATAGGCCTACACTGGAACCCTATTACAAGACAATCCATGTAAACATTCTAAGTGCGAGCATACAAATGGGCTCACTCATGCATCCGCCAAACTATGTATACACTGTTGAAACATTAGGCTAGTATACTTCGATCTGCCAATGACTCCTGGCTTTTGTGCAAGCCCGATCGTCATCGTAAAAAAAAATGAATGGTTAACTTAAATTTGCATAGGCCTACAAGAAAATTTCATCCATCTGGTGTCAGCTCATTGCAGCCTTGAAATAGAAAGACAAAAGACAAAATAATATTTTCTAATAAAGATAGATACAATCCATATTTAGGAACATATACCAATATACAATAAAGATGTAAACTAAGCGCTAATTAACGGGTCTAAATATCCAAATGCTAACTGGCTTGAATATTCCCTATGAATGCATGGCTATACATCCTGAGCTGTCAAGTTCCATTAATGTGCTCCAACTTCACAAACATATAGATATCACAGTTAGGTTGCAACAAACACATAAATAAATAAATAAATAAAAAACTAAAGAAATAAAAAAAAATAAATAAATAAATAAATAAATAAATAAATAAATAAATAAATGAATAAATAAAAAAAAATAAATAAATAAAATAAATAAAAAAAAAATAAATAAATAAATAAATAAAAAATAAATAAATAAATTAAAAAATAAATTAAAAAATAAATAAATAAATTAATAAATAAATAAAAACCACAAATAAATAAAAAGGCCTATGTAAGAACAATATATTAAGTAGACAATGGGGTTTAATATGAGAAAGTATTTAAGTAGAGTGGAATCATATGTTTCTTATGCTTTTTTAAAAATGATATTATAAAATCACTGCATATGTCTAAAGACGGGGATTAGAGATTTATTGTGCTGAAGCCGTTCTTTGACCGAACCAATGGTGAATACTTAAACACATTTAGTCTACTCCGAGGTGGTCTGAAAACAAGACAGTCTCTTAATTAACACTCTGCTATAAGAGCGTTAAAACATATATTAGATAAAATGTCTGAAGCGTTGTATTCACTTATAAAACATAAATGTAGGAAATTTCTTCTGGTAGCAAGACAAGGTAAACGTAAGTCATTGCAGAGCCAGGGATTATTTTTCACCACTGTACATATAATCAAATTTAAACCATAGAAACGTAACAAACCTTTTTTCTACAAGTTCTAAATTTTCTGTACTTTTTGCTTCCTTGGGTGCATGCCAAATAACGGAACCGTACTCTCAGTGGCGGCGCACATGGGTTTTAAATAACGATGTTAAATTGTCAACGTAGTTCAAACTTTTCCCGTTTCTTTTAATAAAACATAGACTTTTAAAAGCCTTACTAACGATATAATTCACATGTGCATTGAAACAAGAATCTGAAGATGTTATAGTATCTCAAGGTCTTTTACCGAGGGTTTACGCTCAATGAGTGCATCGTGTATTTCATAAGGGTAGGTTATTTTGATTCTTTTATTAGCGAATGAAATAACATTGCTTTTATTTTTGTCGAGAACAAGTCTCACACCCTTTAGATAGAAAACGTATGTAGCCTTGAAGACGTACAGTCTTCTTCAGAATTAACAGTGCGGTACAGTTTCGCATTGTCTGTGAAAAGTAAACAATTGGAATCCAAACACGCACTTGGTATGTCGACTATACGTAGGCTACAGCATGAAGAGTAGCGGGTCCAAAATCGAACCATGATGACAAGTGTACCCATAGCGACCGTTTAGCTGGTCATATATATGAGAATTGCAACAGAATTAACAGAGTGGGAAATCTAGATAGGATCCTAGTTCAAAGCTTAATTTTCGTTCCACCTGATGATCATCAAATATCTGTATTAGTAGTAAGACGCACGTGGGTTAAAAACAGCTGTTATGGAAACATTAACAGTTTTGTCTCAAATACCGATTTTCTTTACTTGGATCATATAACATGTGTTTTACTGCACATTTACAGAGATATAAATCCCGACTGTACACGTGCTGACCGCAATGTGTTGTAAACGACATTCTGTTTAAAGAGATTGAATCCAGCCCATGCAGCTTGGTCTATAGCTTGTAAAATGTATTCGTTGAACTATAAAACAGCATTCAACTCTATTCTAAGTTTGTTTATCTAACCAGGTACACACATACCCCCATCCCTTGGTTAAGGATCTGTGCACGTGACATTACGTATATGTGAATGGAGTTAATACTACCTACATATATAGACAAACCGCAAAAATCACAGAGACAAGGATTTCCTATGTGTAAGTGTCTCATTTACTGCCCACATATAGATGATGGATACATATATTACTCATATGCATGATTTTCCGTTGATCGAGTATTTCCAAATGAAGGTAAGTGCGGTATATATGTATTTTATCTCCACGATAATTACCTTTCTAGTAGATAACCCTTTATTTGCCAGTGAACAAGTATATTTAAAGGTATGCCCCGTGTAGGTATCCCATTATGATTAGCTTGTGGTTTGAGCTTTAGTGAGTTATATAGCAAATAATAACGAAACCTTGGGAGTATCATGTGATTCTATAGTGACAAAAGGACGGTGAAAATAATTCATCTTGTTTCGGAATGCTGCTTAGTATATACATGTAACTGCATTGGATAGAGCATTTCCATTTTAAATTGTCCAGTGCACATTTATATCCTATATATACATCTTCCTGTGGTATTTCAGTGTGGATAATAATGGCCGACGATATACCTTGTCCAGTCTCAGACGAGATGACCAAACGTTTTGAAATTTTAAGGTTAAATAGTATTCAGAATAGATCACTGGCAATCATGAGGAGGAGAAGGCGGCGGATTGTGAAACGGAAAAGCTCTCACGTTTTCTTCGCTTTGTCCGGAAAAGTTAATCAGTTCCGACTGCAAACCGAACCACAGCAGAACACAGCTTCATCCGTTAAACACGAGTCTATGGATAGTTCAGAGGAAGAGGATGGGTTCACTTCTGACGTTAGTGATTACGTCACACCTGAAGAAAAAGAACAATTGGTTCCAGACAATTACAGGTGTTACATGAACCATGCGATTTTCAGGAAAAATAGTGTCCAAGAACGTTTGTGGAAAATTCGCCAGCTCAGAAAAGATAAGCTGACCAGAAGTCAGATTATATGGAGCCCATAGTATTTGAATAGGACTTACGATTGGCCTTTCACAGAACTATCATGATTCAATGAATCCCTGATCAATTATAGACAAGCATTGTGTGCACGAGGAAGACTTCACAAGGAATATAATATACCGTGTGACTGTGCAGGACTCTCATAGGATCTTTGTGACAATATCTTCCAAGAAGGTCATTTAAAAACAATTTGATAGGACAGTGAAAGCATGGGGATAGTTTCCACCAAGGAGAAATCAACTCGTTTCATTCCTATACTCGTTCCAATCAGCAAAATGAGAGTAGAAAGTGTATAGGTACATGTTATTCTAGCTCTTGTGTAAAACTACTCAAGTTCGAGACCAATATTATTTCCTGAAAAAGGTTTAAAATAGGCTTTGCCGTCCATTCAATCATGCCAAGGAATTTTAAGGCACAATATGATTGGTTGAATAAGAATCGTGCTATGCTATCACCAACACATCACAACCTCCTCAAAAATTGTAGTTATATATTTATGTCTGCTCTATTGGAATACGTCTAGTGACAGAAAGTCACTCTCCTATGATATTTAATAATTGTTGACATTTGTTTAGGTAGGCGACATTAGAATCCGGGGAGATCAGATATAATGTGGATACATGTTTTTAAAAAGATCAACCGGTTATAGATTGTCACATCTCTTAATTATGAAAACTCTGTTATATCTAATTATTGTGTACGGGTTGCCAACTGTTTATAGAATTTTCCTTCTTTTGGAAACACTCTAAGTTTGAACAGATTCTAATTCATAACATTTTGCACTCGAGGGAGACGCAAAATCGCCAACAGTAAATGCCGGTCACCTAGATCACTCAGCCAAATGTTCTGAACTACAATCGATTCTAAGAAAGTGTTATTCTAAAATTACGACAAAACTGAGTTATACTTCAACACTTTTTAAAAGTGGCAGATATTCACTCTCCAGTGACATTTAGTAATTGTTGGTATTTGTTCAGAGGTCGAGCTATATTGGAAATATTTGCTATTTAAAAATAATTCTGGACTAAATCTCCCATTTTGCCTTTCATTTTATATAGTGGAATAACGTCTTTGTGACCTAGCCTTCTGTACGGCGAGGGTTTTAATCAATGTATTATGAGAGGGGTCATAATATTTTCAAAAACAGTAACCGGCTTGTTCTATACTTCAATTACTATAAACAATTCTTTTGAGTGCATGTAAAAACGGGTGATGTCGTTTGGACAGGACATTCCACGACACTATAATAGGGGAACAATATGGTGGACTTGAACGCTTATAAATCAGAGGGTATTTTAATAAACCAATCATTTTGTTTCAACCGCTAATAAAATCAGACGTGTGACGTGAATAGTCAAAAGACGTACTTTTAAATCCCAATAAAATCCTATCTTTCAGTGTGCCCTTTTATGACCATCTGTGGTAAACTGTCCATAATTTATCAGCAATTGTAACACAGAGATTAGTATGTATAAATAAATATCAGCTGACTCGAGAGCATAGTACAGGCTAACTTGGCGTAGCTTTATTTAGTTGTAGATTAACAGAAACACAGATTCACTACAACTTCACACGTTTCCAAACGAAATAGAGTGATAATGGAGTGTACCGGTACATACACCAAGTTTATTTGTGAAATAAACATTTGGGCATTTATACTTCACCATATAGAATATTCATTTACACGAGATAATCAGTTTGTTTTGTACTTAGTCTTTTAACGTCGAACCAACCCCTAATTTCATTGTTTTCACGGTTAATAAAATAGCATAATATAGCATAAACGAGTGACGTTGTTTTTTTTTCTCCATACATGTACTTTGATATTTCTTAAGTAGAGATTTTAGATGTAGTAGTTTTCCAGAAAATTTCTGATCGTTTCAGATGGTAGCAATTGAAACCAAATTTACGGTATATGTGAAAGAACCCAGAAACCAGTATAATGATTGCATTCTTTACTTCATGTTTCAACACATTTATATAGCGTATCAATGTCAATTACAACCAGCCAAAAACGCTGTAATCTAGGCACAGTTCATTTAAACATAACAAATGAAAAGAATTCCTAAATTAGTGACTGACTTTTGTGTACCCCATAGTCTTTTAAATGGGTATTCTAACTGAACATAAATGAAAAAAAGGTTCAATATTGAACGCCCTTTCACTTGCAAAAATGACACAGGACGTAAAGCAAAAGGCACAGGACAAATCATAAAAGTTTACAGTACAGGAAGCCCATCAAATCCAGCTAGTCCATTAACACCAGGAGATCGAAAGCTCATACCAATAACCCACCTGCAGGATTTTAACAATCCGTTCTCGCTGAGCAAACAAACTTTTTCTCTTCGATCCTGCGAACCCGTTTTGAAAAGCATACATCATTGGCAGTCGATTAAACCACTTATATACATTATTTCCTTGGGCCAAGTTTATCCAGGATGATGGTAAAATCTCGAGGAACAATATGAACATACAGATATACTAAAACAGTAGCATAATTAATAATATGAACAAAGGGACACTGCTACCCTGAATTATCAAACACACTGTTAATTTAATCATGGAGCTTTGAAGAGAAGGAGGCACAACTCTACCAGCCATTACGGCTCACTAACAAGAAGCCCATGCTTTATAGCTCTATCATTTAATTAAACATGCTCAGCAGATTAACAGATCTAGGAGATTAAACATACAGTAAATTGTCACCTAACTTTTGTTTGAGCTTTTCACTTTTTTTTTAACAATATTCGCTCGTTAAACTTATAAGAAAATAATTCGAATGACAACATATTTGTATAAGACATGCGAACATGTATTTACTCAACATTAACAATGTGGTATACATTCTATCATAGATATGCTAAATCAGTTGTTCATCAAAATCTTTGCATCACAAAAATGTTTTCATGGAATGGAATGAGTTTAATGTTAACACATTAAATCTATTGCTTATTCTGTAGACAAAGGATAGTTTGGGTAGATTTGAGCTTCAATAAAAAAAAAATTCTATCGCACAGAGCAGTTGAGCATCACTTAGAGAAAAACATTTTTCAGACAAACGAATGAGCTTTCAAACAATTAGACGGAACAGGTCCCATTTCTTTTCTTTATCTGAAATTTTTTTCATTTTTTATTAACTGCATACATTTAACATCAGCCAATTTGATTAGTTTAAATGCCACTTCAAGTGAACATATCAGTGTGATGTAAGCCAGATGAAAACAGCTGCCTATTGCCCCCCCCCCCCTACTAGATGTCGATCTGACAAAACTCAAAAGACACCGATTGGTTAGCCTTAAATGATCTCTCACAGAACTTTCTTCCCCCCAAAATTTGGTAACGAGCAAAAAATAATTTTAGCAATTTCGCCATGTAATGTATCCGGTTGTTGGGCAACTAAAACCAGGTATACTAGGACCCATAGTGCCGGGGCCCTTCCACAAAGCAATCTTAGTCTGGAGGATGAGTTAATTGTCATGGGAACGAGTATTGAAGGTATTGTGTCTTCATAGTAATTAAGATCACTGGGTATGCTAAGATTGCTTTGTAGAATAAAACCCAGGGGTCAGTTGCTCGAAAGACTATTAGCGGTTAACACCAGATTAAATCGCTAATACTGGATTAGAGTTACGCCTTCAACATGGCATAATGTCAACTAATAGTGGATTAAATTTAATAGCCCTTCGAGCAACCCGCCCCAGGACTTTAGAAAACGGTCAGATTACGTCTTATCCATGACGAGAAAATGGGATGAAGCCCATTAATTAAGAATGGTGGCCAGTACCTGGAAAGCTAATTAGTCACTTACACCAGATTAAATCCATAATAGCGGATTAGATGTAGACCTTCAACATAGTGTGATGTGATCAATAGAGGATAAAATATAATAGCAATTCGACCAACTGGCCCCTGGTCTTAATTATTCTGTTGGATAACAGTTTACTGGTACAAATACACTTATGAATGACTGCTGAACGGGTCAAATATAGACATTTTTAAAGTTAAAACAATCAGCATTTAAGTGTTAAAAACACAGATATATAGAATTTACTTTAAATACTAACTTAATTCTTTCTCCTGTTACTTGGTGATAACACAGGCTTATAATTCTATTCATTCCTAATACAATTAAAGATTCTCTAATGGAAATTTTCCTTAACATTGAAGGCTCAAAGAAAGGTATGAAGATATGTTATGATTGTATAACATTGTACTTAATGGTATACAATGTAATGTTTCAAAGAAACTGTTTCTTTCAACAATTTATCTGGTTTCAACAAAACCGAACCAACTTCAGATTTGAAATGAACACTACTGTGGCTACCAATTGAATTCAGACAAAGACAAGAGACTGACAGAAAAAACGTTTAAAAATTTATCATCACTTACCGGTAAGTTACCAGAGATTTTGTTTTTAAAGCAACATTGCATACCCATTAGTCACAAGTATATGTATATTGGTACACATTTCAGTATTTCTCTACTTAAGAAGGTTGACAAAACCACAGATGATAAACTGGAAAGATATGTTTGTATGTTTGATTGAGGTTTAATGTTGTATCCAAGGGTTTTTCACTTATATGACGGTAGATTGTACATTTCACACTGTTCCTTGCTAAATTACGGTTAAAAACTGAGAGGAAACCTTCCTCCCCAGCAGCCCTCTTGACAAAAAGCTTCACAAAACTACGACCATCACAAGCTAAATGAGCATTGTATGACGTCTGTATAAGGACGTTTGATCTCATAAAGATTCCTCATCACAACATTATCTAGTACTTTTCAAAACTGAAACATACTCGATGGTATGTTGTGGCTGCATGCCCTAATAACAATTGTTATAGATAATTTTATTGACTGATTGGTGTTTAATGCTGTGCTTAAGGATATTTCACTTATATGCGCGGCAGTGTATTCCAACAATAATTGACACTGGGACAACCGAGATGTGAAGCGTTTCAATAATGTTGGAAGGTTAATTTTCCTTGAATGGTAAATAAAGACAGCATTGCTACTCTTCAAACAAACTGCCCGTTTTCAGTGGGCCTAGATGATAAGAAAACATGGAACAACCGACAGTCTTGTCAGACGTGGTTATCTGGCAGCCCTTGTCATCATATTATCATGCCAAACACTTTTTTGTTACAACTTGGTCTTTTATAAGCACTTTCATCACTTCAGTTAAATTCTAAATTAGATAAATCACTATTTTTTCAGTTCATCAATATTCTTGAGTAACTCATCTGCATCATCACCACTTTTGACTCGGATCAACAAAGGCACGGCTGTATTATCTCCCCCTGTCTTTGGATCTAATGGTGGATTTGGTACACACATTAGACTCACATTGTTCTTCCCCTGTCGTTTTGTCGGGAGGGACTTTGTAATCAAGATGTTGAGGAGCACATTACCTGTAAACAAAAATGTAAGAATGATATCAAAATGTGTTCGTTCATACAACTGGGGTTTTATGGCATACTTTTGGTCATTTAAGGAATTAATACCATTTTGAAAAAATAAACAGGACAAGATACCAGTGACAACAGCAAAGTGTTCTTTTAAATGTAATAAATCTGGTAATATATCGTTTAGTTTGTTTGATTGATTGAGGTTTGACGCCGTACCTAAGGTTATTTCACTCCTAGGATGGCATTTTGGCCGAATAGTGAAGGAAAACACCCTCGACAACATGGGCAACAAACACTTATAAGCACTTAGTAAAGACAGCATTGGTGCTTCCAAGATTTGTTTTTAGTTAAACCATAATAGCAAAAAGCATTAGACATTTAATGATGAATATGTCTACCAAGTCAGTGTCATACGGACCCCCCACATAATTTTTCAAGCTCCGCTCACAGCTTGGGATTGGACTGCCACTAGTCATACCATCATACAACCAACTTTCATCAGGTATATTAAAAGAACAATTTTACCACTGACAATCGCCCAACGGATATTGAAATATCCTCACTACTTACAGATATTGTTAACTATATTAATTACAAATGGAGAGAAATGTAGGTACCTAGACTATTATCCGCTCTAACTACAAGTTGAGATTTATCACCAACTTCTTTTAAATGGATATTACCAACTCCTTTTTCAACCCATGCACCCTCTTTTTGGTAAAATAATTTACACCTGTCAAAACACAAAAAATAAAAGTTATCAAAACAAACACATTTGATAGACATTTAAACATACAGTAATTGGTTTTACATACATGTTGTTGTTTAGAGGCGTTGATTTAGGCGATTTAGTTTTGGTAAATCACAAATTTAATTTTAATAATAGATATTCAAGTGAATGAATTTTATTAATCCCAGACATAGCTCCTTTTTACAAATAATTAAAATGTGCTACAAGTTTTAAACAGACTGGTTACCTTTTAGTATAAACTTCGCCCTCTTCAACAATGGTCCGTACTTCAGCTTTAGGTGGGACATACTCTTCGGCTTCCTCTCCTTCTGCTGATAGAACCATAATTCTAACATTAATCTTCACTGTTAAAATGTCCCCCATTATATTACTTTCACATTTGCAGTTATTTCTACAAGATGATGCTTTTAAACTCCTATAGAAAAATGGATTTGAAGAATCTAAATCTCACGCTATTTTATGTTTGTTTGTTTGATGTTTTACGTCGTACTCAAGGGTATTTCACTTATATGAGGACGTTCCAGCCCAATGGATGAAGGAAACCACCCTCGACACACTGGCAACGAACAAAGACAAGACAGGACAAATACAGGATGCAATACAGACACCACAAACAGATCGGCTTCCTGTTCCCTGTTAGCTCTGAGAGCACCAGGGAAACATGAAGCTTCCTCCAACCACCCGCCACGCTATTTTATGATTCAGAAAACAGTGCTGCCTGGAAACAATGCATTGATTTTTAGCTTTTTTTGAGGATATTTTTTTTACTGAAGATGGTTTAAATAAATGAATCGAAATACATAGTTCATTCGTTTGATTGGGGTTTAACACCATATGTCACTCATATGATGGCATGCCAGCCAAATGTGTAATTACCCTTGACACCACTGGCAACAAAGAAAAGACAGGACCAATCCATACAAGGACATATTAACACACACGCTGATAATTAACATGATGCATTTTTGGTATGTTTAGTTTTCTCCCCTTTTTTCTATATATAAATTTTATCAAAGCCTAAAATAGGCTGAAAAACACAATATTTGAAGTCATTTCACATAAAAATAGAGGGGTGAAGGAAATCCCCCTCAGTGTCACTGGCAAACAACAAGACAATTTAATCATAAGACGAAATACAAACACATCACAAACAGATCTGCTTCTTGTTTCTCCTAAACTTTAAAACCAGGGCCACAAGAAGTAGTGACATACAAGTGGGAAATCTGAATGAAAAGTATACACACCTTGAGCATCTGTATTACTGACACCTGTTGTTGTTGTTGCTGTTCCAGTTCCAGTTGCACCCCCAAATGAGAAGGAGGGTTTGAAATCAGACTGTGTAACAGTACCAAATTTGAATGCAGAAAATGGGGAAATTTTTGCAGGTTCCGTTGTTGTTGATGGAACGGAGAACATACCCACAGGTTTCTCTGCAAAAAATAAAGTACAAAAAAAAACTTTAAATACCATTGGATGAGAATTAGTTCACTATCTTACATAAACAGCAAGATGTGGATAATTTGTGCAAAATGAAAAAAAAAAAAAAAAAAATGTTATTATTTTTAATTCTTCATAAAATATACTGATCATATCAACGTCTCCAGGCCGTTTTGCACTAGGTTATGGACAAATTCAGATAAGGAGCCTTCAGGCGGTGTATAGATAGGAGTTTGTATTCCTCTCTATAGAATATTGAGCGTAGTTTGTATTCCAGTGTCATCAACAGTACAATCAAATGAAGGCCGCAGCTATGATTACATGCTTATGACAGGCAATGACCGGATAGGTAGATCCTGTCTTACATCAAACTGTAAATTTCGGTCTAACGCCTTTTTACTACTCAAATTTTTAGTGTATGAAAATCATGGGGCACTACTAACTTGAATTCATAATTCCTCTCTTGATTTTTAATAAGGCTCATCCCATCCATCAAAAACTTCAAATAATGCATAACATCCACATTATAATTCAACAGAATAAAGCAAGAGACTGCGCATTAGGAACAGAAAGAATTTGGAGTGTACTTCCACTGTTCACTAGCTGTCTCCCTTGTACTGTTATGGTTCTTATATTTTTGTTGGTATAGTTTAATTTATTTAGTTTTGGCTTTTATTACATATGTAATCACAAAGCCATAAAAGTTACTTCCCTAGCCTTGTCTGCTAAAGAAAGTTACTTCCCTTGTTTTGGAAACGGTTGCTTTGATGAGACTTGTACTACAGAAATGTGTATGTTGGGTCTTGTTATGAAAGGTTTTAAAGTTATAAATGGGAAGATTAATCTTACTTCAAAATTAATGGCTAGAAATTTAAATAGTTTGTATATCAAGTGATTATCATTAACATTTAAAAACGTTTTATTATCAAGTAATTAAAAAAAAGGATGGGACTTTAACATATTCATATATAATATAAGAAGCCGCATTATCATCCTTTTATTCAATTTGTGGTTATTCCAAAATTTATTTGTATTTAATGGACTTAACAGACTTCAGGTATCATAATGATGACCCTTAACCAGAGGTGGGGAACAGGTGATGGAGTTTCTCAGACATTAATCGCTCATGTGATAAAAGATAGGATGATGCTGTGTGCAAGATGTGAGCTTTTGGTATAATGTAGTTTATTCAGCTAGTAATAATAATAATGTTCTCTTTATTGTCTTAAGCAAAGCCCATAAGCTAAATACACACATATTATGACGGGGTGTGGACAGCAGCCAATATAACATTTCTTAAATTCTCAGCTTTAAATAAATATTTACCTAGATTGTTCAGAGTTTAATAATTTTCAACAGATAATAATTGCACAAGTTTGAAGACTGATGGTTTCTTCACATAATAAGTCTAAATATAAGGACATCTAATGTGCGTGTATGTGCAGTTCATCTTCAACATTTTTACTATTACAACATTTGCAAGTATGCTCACGTACTGCTTGATTGACAAATCTCCCTTGTTCAATATTTAACTGATGTGCATAGATTCTATACTTCGTAAGATACAAATGATATTTCTTCAGACTAGGTTTTCATAGGTAATATTGTGAAGTTAAGGTGTCTACTACATGTTTATATATTACACATTTACTGAACTCTTATAATTTAGACCACAAATCTTGCAATGCATTATCATATAATACTCTTTTATACGTACACAAGAAACAACTAACGTTGTCTACTGATTGCCT
Organism: Mopalia vespertina; assembly: GCA_030265115.1. Taxonomy (NCBI): domain Eukaryota; kingdom Metazoa; phylum Mollusca; class Polyplacophora; order Chitonida; family Mopaliidae; genus Mopalia; species Mopalia vespertina. Next base: position 16,544 of record JAQQZZ010092149.1, read on the forward strand.
GAGCCAGACATGATTAAACCCGTTGCTTCGGAGCTCATGTTTAAAATATGTTAATATGTTTTTTTTGAAGGGCTATCTTCAGATAATGATAACATTTCGTTATAAATTGATCTAAGTATACAGTTATCCGTATCTAACAGTTTTATCCAATGTTTAACAATTCTATACTTTCTTTCTATGCATAGAGAGGCACACCCAAGTTCAAAATAAATCATAGCATTAGTTGCTCTAGGTGGTACGGATAAAATTTGTTTACAGAAGTTAGTTTGGATGGCTTCTACATTTTTTTCTGTGATGAAAACCCCAGGTTTCACATCTGTAATGTATAATTGGTGCTACATACGGATCAAATAGGTAAATTTTTGTACACGAGATTAAACTCATATCGACTCATTTTTGACATAAGGCCAAAGTTAGCTTTTCTTCCTTGCTAAGCTAACTTTTGTTCACAGGCTCTAAATTTACCATTATAATTAAAACATATACTTAGATATACAAAGGAATTTACATTCTCAATTGAACAATATGACCATCTATTGTAAAATTAGTTTCTGTACATTTCTTCCCGTTACGAATTACTAAAGTCTTTGTTTTTCCAATGTTAATATCAAGTTCCAATTGCTTACAATACGATGACAAAGAGTTCATTGTATGTTGCAGGTCTTGTGGTGAGTTAGCTAATATGACAGTACCATCAGCGTATAGAAGCAAAAATAAATTAATAATATCCAATATTTCTATTGATTCACAATTTGAATTCATAAAATACATTTCAATGTCATTCAAAAAGATAGAGAACATTAATGGCGACAAACACTCCCCGTGTTTGTTCATTTTTTTATATTAGGGTTTAACGACATATTCAAGGGTATTTCATTTATGTTATGACAGCTTATCGAGTTTTTACTGGTATTTGTTTAAATACAGTGGAAAACCAAGAGGAAACCTAGTAAAATCCAATCCGCCACATTGTGTGACGCACTCCTATACCTCCAACCCATGAGCGGTACATCAAAGTAGGATTAG
>JAQQZZ010092160.1:0-17566 GCA_030265115.1 Mopalia vespertina
GTTTATAACTTTTCAAACATATTTTGTTTTGTCCCATTTTCTGTGATGCACAGTTACTTTTTTCCATTAGTATATATATAATGTATATATGATATATTTTGAGTAAATGAAGAGAGAAAAATTTGCTTGCCTCCACCGGGATTCATATATACTATTAAATATAATGTGACATCTCTGAAGTTTAACAGACTTCTAATTTGCACCACACTTATTTAACATTGTATCTAGTCTGTATGTTTTTATGTGATACATGTTGTAGAGGGCTGTAGCAAATTAGTTTTCCTATTACATGGTTTTTAGTAAATCCCCACACTGTACAAATGTAATTATGTTGTTAGTATATATAAATTAGTCAGTGTTAGCCATTTTGATACAATCATAAATTTGACAATGTGGACTGAAACTACTCCTGTAAAACTTGTTTGAAACAAAATAAGATTATTTAGCTGATCATATAGTTCCTGGCTGATTAGGCTCTTTATTGTATGAGTATGTCTTGATTAATGTGTTAATTCGACAAGACTCAATTCAAAATCAGCCACTTGTAGGAAAGTTAGTGGAATCCTGAAGACGGTCTGTGATGTTTTTGTATTGCGTACTGTGATTGTCCTATGTCGTGTCCTGTCTTTGTATGTTGCCAGTGGTGGTTTACTTCACCCATTGGGCTGGCATGCCATCCTATATCATAAAATAATCTCAAAAATTGTCCTAAAATAACCTTCATTACGGCATTAAACCCCAGTCAAACCAACAAACAATCTAATACAGAAGCCATGTGTGTCCTAACATAAGCAGAAATGCTCACAAACCTCTCACATTTAATCACTGAAAATACAATTTGATTTGAATGATTTTATTGAAATCCATTTAAGTAGGTGTTACTGTAGTATTTTACGTTATGTGCAAACAGTTACTGAATCACTTTGTATCATACTGTAAGTGAGAGTAAATCAACATCATATTTATTTAAATATCAAGTTTTTGCTGGTAGTTTCTTTAATAAACTAATTCCTGTCCTCTTTTACTTCATACCTTAAATGTTGTTGATAGTAACCTCATGTTTAAACATATTTCAGAACAAGCAGCTTCTCATTCTACCAGTGATGGTGAACAGGCAGAAAGTCTCCTCAAAAGAAAACATGAATGGGAATCCGTAACCAAGAAAGCTTCCAACAGGTTTGAGTTGGGTTTTTTTTTACATCAAACTGTGTGTGCAGATGTACCGCTGAATGTTTGATTGTACCAAACTTGCTTGTAACCACTGATTTTATGAAGAATTGCATATCATTAATTATAATAATCAATTTGTAGATCTAAGTTTCTTGTTTATTTTACTAAATACTTTACAAAAATTACCTATACAAATAGTTTAAAAAATAGCTTTAATATTTGTTCCCTGGTTTTTTGTTTGTTTGGATCATTTTAGTTTACTAGTGGTATTATTATGTTTATGATCTTAAACAATTGAATATCCTTGCTATGATAATTTCAGATCCTGGGATAGAGTTTTTGCTGTGCTGAATGGGCCAACCTTATCATGTTATAAAGACCAAAAGCATGCCAAGAGTGTAAGTTGTCTTTGATTTTATTTTATCACCCTAATAGCAGTGTCATTTTTAGATATTTAGATATTGCTAGCACAGACACTGTCAATAAATATAATAATGCATGTGCTCTTGATTAAAACCAAATTCTTAACTATTGCAAAAATAAGAACCTTTTCTATAAATAGTTCCCAAGTTCCAGAGCATCTGCATTCTTACCACATTATGTAAAACATAGGCTGCACACTTTTTTGTTAAATTTTAGGTCAAAAGTATGACCAAAAGACATCTTCTATAAGATGTTCCAAAAATATGTCTGATAAACTATTTCATAAATTTCTGATGTATTTGTTATTTATTTTCAGGATCCAAACACTCGCATACACAGGGAGCCAGCTATAGAATTGTCTGGCTCAACATGTGAGGTGGCAGCTGACTATACCAAACGACCACATGTGTTCCGCCTCCGTCTTGCCAATGGTGAAGAGTATTTGTTCCAGGGCAAAGATGATGTATGTTCTCTTCTTTAAACCCATGATTTAATTCTACAACAACAACTTCTGTGTGCTACATACTGTCTTCTTTACATTTAAAAGTAAAATTTTGGCTTTGAATTGCATCTTGTCATTAATGGTTGCCAGTGATGTTGAGAATAGTTTCATTCTATCATTGGGCTAGCACGTTATGATATGAGTGAAATACCCTTAAGTACGGCACAAAACCTGAACGAACAAGTACAAACGAGTCCATCTTACTTGGGTTGAAGACAATATTAAAATCATAGTTATTTAAAAATGTATTTGTTATATACATACACTTTTTGTGTGCTTGCTTCTGTGTTTACAATATTGTGTAACTCAGTCTTTTCATACTTTCCAGGCGGAGACGAACAGCTGGATTGGAAAGATAAATGTTGCTACAGGAAGTGAGGGATCAAGTGCACCACAGAGAGCACAGACACTTCCCGCAAGAGTGGAGTCTGGAGAACCCAAGAGAGACGAACCCAAGAGACGCAGCTTCTTTACCATGAAGAAAAAATAAACTTCCCTCTTAGATTCATTCATAAATATTGATAAGTGCTTTTAGTGGGATGTGAACATTACAATTAGCCTGGAGACACATCATGTAAAAAGTTATGTCTGCTATTCTCAACACGCACTCTGCGGTCCACTTTAAGTTTGTTTGGAATTTGGACATTGTTTTCCTGTGTCTCACAGCTCATTGAACACTCATACTTAGTTCTACTTGGCACCCCATTGTTTCAGAGTTAAGCTTTGTGTAGGGGCTCCGTTGACTGCCCACATTCCATTCACAACTCTATGGAGGAGCGTGTCTTGTAGCAGGAGGACTGGATTTGAGCGGATTTTTTAGCCAGGCCTAATGTGAAATGTCGTGGATGGAAATTTAACAGAAAGATGGCCTAAATGGCAGATTTATTGGCATTCCTACTAGTTCCTCTTGAAAGCTTATTACATAATATTTATACTTTCCTCATTGAATGGAGGCACATTTGTCAATGTGGCTACTCCATGAATGCAAAATAACAAGGGACATAACCCACTAAGGATCCATTTGGAGTTTGCTTTGCATTTCATCTATGCAGACGTCCATTTGATTATGAAAGAACACATTCATCAATGAATCTAAGTATTTGAAAGTTATTTCTGAAAATAAATTCTATTTAGTATTATGAGGATGTATTCCCAATTGAGTGTCAATAATTTAATATAAAAGCATTGTGGATTTGTAAGTGCAATAAAGCACTAAGAGTTGCAAAAAGATTGTAATAAATCTAAAAGTTTACAATTGATACGAGTTATGAGTTTACTAAAAAAAAAAACATTATCACACCACTAGAAATGAGACGCATAACATATATAATAGTGACTAAACTTTAAGATAAATCTATTTTGCTGGTCTAGGGATAGTTGGGGATTCCCCTGTGGTGGTTGAGGGATTCCCCTTGATATGTGGGTGTGGTGTTTGGTGGACGTTTGATTATTCTCATGTTTGCCTGTCCATTGTATTGTACATTTGATTGTGATTGTGACAGTGCCCTACTGCCTTCAGGCTAATCTCTTTAACATTGTAAGTGTGGTGATGTGGACAAATATTTCATTGCATTTTGTGAAAAATGGAAAAGCATTTTTGCAGCTCATTCTCATGTCGCTAATGGATTTTAGAATATGTAGATAGTGTAATTTACTATTTGTTATAACCTTGTTTTTATCATGTAGAGGTTAGGTCACCTACCAAACATTTCGTCAAATTAGTGAACTATTTCCTTAAGATTTTTCGCAGAGGTTTTATGTTTTGTTTCTTTGTATGCTTGTTAATAATATTTTAATACCTTGAAGATTTTACAAATAGACTCTATTTGGTCTGGTGACAGACATTTATACTGATATCATGTTATATTCAGCTTTCCACTCTTATCAAAATGCTTTGATACCAATATTGTGGGATGGTAAAATAAACTCAGTGTGTTTAATGGTTGCTTAAAGTGTTCAGATATTCCCTGCATTTATTGGTATGGCTTGCATCTGGAATAGCTATTCAGACTAAAGGCCAATGACTAGATAGAAATTAGCCCTAGAAATATTCAAGCATAACACATTGTTTATTTTAAATTAACAGGTCAGGAATAGCTTTGTCTTGGCAATATATGATTGAACGTAGTGTTGCAAAATGTGCAGTTTTAACTATAATCCATGTATTACTGTTTTTATGTCTACATGAACACTTGATTCCATTGTCTTTTACAAGAGAATGCTTTCACAGGACTTGTTGGCAGCTTTTTTTTGCCAGAAAAGGCTTTCACAAGAACAAAAGGAAGATAACTTAGATGGGGAGAAAATATTGTGTCCCACTGTGCAATATTGATAGAAATTAAGTGACATTTTTGTTGTTGTTCTATGCCTCATGACAAAGCATACCAAACCCAATATCTGGCATTTGGGAGGGAGCTTCCTGTTGCCCTCAGTGTTAAGGGGCAATATGTAGCCAATCTTATGTCTTTTTATAAAGTCCCGTCTGTTGTGGTTTCTTTCTCCCATTTTGACCGCATGTAGTCCTATTAGTGAAATAACTTCAATCATCTTTTAGAGTGCTCTTTGTCATGTGAGTGGAATAAACTGAAGTGTGACCTAAAACCATCTATCAAATCCCATATTAAATCTGTTAACAGAACTGTGACAATGAAGTTGTTGTTTGGCCAGAACACTGTTTGATTTAGCTTTAATGTCGTATTCTGCTCATATGAGGAGTCCACTCTTCCTACCTTAAATACTGAGCGTAGCCAGACCTGTGCACCTGCTGTATTCTTTTTAAAGTTTCCAGTAATTTGGTCAAACTTTCAATATTTTGTAGACAAAATTTAGGATCGGTAAAATGTTCTAAAATAATGTTAGTTGAAATTGAAGAGTTGTGTTTGCCTTCCATTTTAAACTTACTTTCAGTAGGTATGATACTGGACAACAAAAAAAAATCTAAAAACAAATATTACCATGGAAAGAGTTACATCTGTATGTATTAAAAATAAGACTGAACAACAAAAAAAAAAATTGCAGACAATGAGTTTCTTGCATTTGCAAAAAAAAAAAAGACTTATTCCCCTTGTTACTGTTGCGATATTTCACAAGATTCAGTGCAGCCGCATTGACCATACAGTAGGTGTATAGGTCGGAGTACCCTTTCAAGTAATAAAGGAGGTATTCCATCCAAGACCTCCACTTTAAGAAGAATGCGTTGGATGTCCAAACTCACATGATGCTATCTACAAAATATCATTTGAATCGAACTTGGAGTTGCTAGAAGATATTTTACTAATCACGTAGAATAAGGCACTATTACAAAGGTACACTGCTAAATTATTTGAAATAGCATTATTAAAATCCAACTTTTGGGGGATTTTTGCAGTTGAAATGGAAAACACTGATTATAAGCAGCATTTACTAACACAGAAATCTATGCATGGGGGAAAAAATATGAGAAATCTTAACATGCCAAAATGTGAAACAAGTCTATGATTTTTTTTAGCTATGCTACATGTACTTGAAGCTTCCTAATCTTTAGAAATAGCAGAACGATACCATGATTCAACACTTAATCTTCCAATATATAAAAATTGCATGGCCTTACCCTGACATATACCATCTCATTTTCTTCCTTAGACACTTGGGTTAGACCGACCCATAAAACAGCCACCTGACATCCATTTTCATACCAAAACCAATAATTTCTCAGCAGTACCACATTCGCTTAAAAATGTCTTTCGTGCTAAGTAGGTCATACGGATTCAACGTTATGTTATACAGAGGGAGGCCTTATTTCTGAAGTTTTCATAGGGCTGTACGTCTTATCCCTATATACTGTATAGTTTATGAGATACATATTCACATCTTATGATTTTTATGAGAAATATATACAGGACTCTCATTAACTAGTCAAATCTATTTAACATTTTCGCTTAATGATTAAATAGGTCAACCTTCCTAAATAATTAAAACAAACACGGCCATTATATCAATCATTTATTAGTTGATAATATCAAAATCATACCACTATTTTCAATAATACAAAATAAATTAATAATCTTTTCATAAGTATACATGACAACACAGAAGCTTAACCACTGATTTAAATCTTTCAGAACATAGCTGAAAATGTAAGTTCTCTTTAAAGAAGTGGCTCAGGAAGAGGGAGTAACTGTTTAACTTGGAAACAATGGCTATCTCTGAAGGCAGACATTCTCAGCATTTTTTTAAATTTTTGGCATAACATTGAGCATTTATTCAAAATGCTTGCAGACAAAACGTCCAAATGTTTTAATATGAATGTATTAGCACAAGGTTGCTTTCTAAACAACCAGAGCTAATGGGTGGAATTCAATTTCTAGCCAGTTTAGACTATAATGGAGAAATTTGGAAAAATAATACATGAATTATGGACAGGGTTTTGTGACCTAAAACTTACTGTTTGTTGTAAATGTTTACAAACAGTGGAGCAGCCTACAAGTAACTTATGGGGCACACAATGGACCAGTAGGCTTTAAACTCATGGGTACATAGTTTGTTTGATTGGGGTTTAACGCCGTACTTAAGGTTATTTCACTCACATCATGGAGTGCATGGGTCCATAATCGAGCAGGTTTCACAAGAACTCACGAAGACAGTGCCAACCAGATTTTGCAAGAACTGAGAACTCACAGCTGGAGACTCGATGAGGCAATGGACCAGTTTTGCGTAAGACACATATAGTGGGCCATGAGATGCACTAATCAGCATCTATACACAAATCCTTTTTTTTTTATAGACTGATAAAAGATGGCATGTTTCTCGAGGATTGCCGAACATCCAATTAAAATCCTCTAAGCCATTTTCAGACTGAGTTTCAGAATTAAATATTCTTGGCCTAATATACGACATAAGCAACTGCAGTCCGGAACACCCATATGATATGACTAAGTGATTTTCTTTGCATTGACCCTGCTCTGGTGATCCCTGGCACAAAAATAGCCGGTGATCAGTGATCATAACTCGTGTAGGCATACTGACAATATAAATTGAGCCCAACTTGTGGAGGCATACTGACAATATAAAGTAAGCCCAACTCGTGGAGGCATACTGACAATATAAAGTTAGCCGAACTCGTGGAGGCATACTGACAATATAAAGTTAGCCCAACTTGTGGAGGCATACTGACAATATAAAGTTAGCCGAACTCGTGGAGGCATACTGACAATATAAAGTTAGCCCAACTCGTGGAGGCATACTGACAATATAAAGTTAGCCCAAGTCGTGGAGGCATAAGGACAAGATAAAGTTAGCCCAAGTCGTGGAGGCATACTAACAAAACAAAACTGAAAACGTAGAGAACAGGCAAGTGCAAACATGCCTTGATTGAACATACATGTATATGTATTCTCATAAAACTGGCCCCCAAGGCCTATTAGCAAGCTTTATGTGCATCAAATTGTTAGGAACAAAATATGGGACCAAGTGACATACTTTGTTTCCAGAGAAAATGTTTAGGTATTTATTATTTTAAGTCCAAACACTTACAATTTGCAACATTTATTTTTCAGTAATGCAAAACATGTTATGAAATGGCAACAAAATAAAAGATGAGATGGTAATGGAAAAAATGAAATTGGAAACAAGTTTTTCAGGGTTCTGTAATCTGAGCTATCTGTCCTTTAGGTAACCTGAAAACGCTTTATTTCTCTTCAATAAAAATATATGTAATAAACAAATGGATGACTATTTGATTATAGAAAACTATGAGGCAATGAATGAGCTTAAGTTTCAACTCACAGTGCCCCAAAACAAGTCTTCCACAAAGTTGATAGATTACTTAGTATTTTTCAAAAGTACACTTTCTCAGCCAGTTCATTCAGATGGAATGGTCACTGTGAGGTCTCTGTTGATCGAAGCTCTCATCACAACTTAGAAGACATGTTTAATCTTTAGATCAGATCACTTGTAGTGGGTGGGGCTCTAGGGAAGCTTACTGGTAACCATCTACTAACACACGAGCCGCCCCCTGACTTAAATGCTATTCCCACTGGCATCCTTGCAATGTCAGATCAGATCATTTTCTGTTAGTAGTAAATAACGATGAACCCAACCCATAAGTTTGAAAACGATCCGACAAATGACAGCTTAACAGCACAGAGTTTTTAGTTTCACAATTAATGTAATTTATGTGCTACAATGTTGTGGTCATGGTTTCACTCACAAATAGCTCAACACCTTTTTTTGAGATACTGTTTAGGTGGTTATGAACACTGACAGAGGGACAATATCAGAATAGTCTTTGTCAAACTCTCTCAAATAGTCAAATGTCAATGTGAGTTCAGTCTGCCAGCCTTTCATTGCCACAGCACTTCCACATAACTTTGTTGGGATCTTCAATATGATTGTTAACAAGAAGGCGAAGCATCCAATCTGACTGAGTGCAAAGAAGAGATCTCCCTGAGTGAGAAGGCATGATTTATTTAGTCCTTGCCCATTAAATTGTGAGATGTGGCTAACCCAGCCAGTGATTTCCCATTGGCCGGCACTGGGATAGGGTTAGGCCGGATTAGAGGCGGTGGTTGTTGTAATATTGTGTGCTTCGGCGGCAGCAAACTGAAATCAGGAGAAAAATAAACATTAAAAATACAACCTTGGTTTAAAACCTAACACCAGAGAACACTATACAATACAATTATATATTAACAGTTTGAAACACTTTTTAAAACTCCATGGCAACTGATTAACAAAGAGATGGCATGCATAGGAAAGGATTGGACACACAAAAAATACAGTAAAAATCTTTCAAACAAAACTAGCACAACTTTCTGTTCAGAACATTATAATTGATATAACTCGTATCTTAGATTTTAGTCCTGGAAGAAATTTAAATAATGGTATCAATACATAAAACAGAATATTTACAAGTTTGGTGTTAGTAGAAATAACATCATGCAAAGGGGTTGAGTAAACAAAAACGATCAACACTTTCAGGGTTTTTTCCCCCTACACCAACATGTTAAATATAATCGTCTTGTATTTATGAAGGATAGTTTGGAGCAGAAAGAAGGGATCAGACGAGCCCTTACCTCGAATGTGGCTGTGATCTGGCTACAGAGAGTTGGGGCTGTTTTAATAAAGGGGGTGGGGTCACAGTTGGCTGAGCACCACTGCTTGATAAGACAGACGACTCATCTGGAGCTTTGTCCACTTCCATCTGAAGTAGATTCAAATAATCCAAAGCAACTTAAAACTTTGACCAGATTGTTTTTGCATCTGTTGTAGATAATAATGCTTCCAAAAGGTAAATACTTTGTTGGAACATTTTGATGCAATATCAGAATAGAAAATACTTTCCAAAAGTGAGCCATGGATTATTATGCATTAGAAGGACAATAGAACATTTGCCAAACAAGTCAAGTATCATCCTGGGCTCCCCCCACTTTGTTGTGTAACAATGCAGGTTTGAAAAGACCAGTATTTAAGGTTATTACCAGAATCTTTGAGACCATGCTTTCCAAGATTCCCATTTTAGAATATACAAAAGTGAAACAAGGTTAAATGGAGATTAGTGCTAAACTTTAACCAAGGATCTCTGTTATGAGGGAATGTTAGTAAGATATAGAACGTAAACTCAACTGTGTATAAAAAAATCAATAAAAATAAAAAATCATACTTTTTCTTCAATTATCCTCAAATCGTCGTCGTCATCTGTATCTTTTGGACCTTCTAACCCATTCTCGGTCTCATATTCAGCTAACACTTCATCTAGGTTATAGCGCTGTCGGTAAATGACAAAGAAACTCCGCACATGTGCCTCTGTTTTGTTGCCTATCACATCAGCAATAGCCTGGAAATCTTTACCATACTTCCGCACACCTAAAAACATTTTTTTGTTGCCACATTAACAAATACCAAGTGACTAGGAGTATTCCATGGGGTTTTACATCATAGCAGTGGTTCATAAAAGTCCAGTTTAACTACCATAAATGGGAATTAAGCTGGAGAATAAATTCAATTTAAGACATCATTTAACTCCATTTCTAATGTTTAAGTATGATAAAAATAAATTCATTGACACCAAGAAAACAATTTTTTTTTTCAGTTAATGGATGTCTATGAACCCCTGCATAATAGCCCAATGTAAATGGAAAAAAACAGCCCACTAGCCAAACAGAGATTACACAACAGTGCAATTAGATGAAAGTTAAAATTTACAGTGCTCTTAAGACATGTTGGGACACTGAAAGATCACATCCAGAGTTTGTTGGATTGTCATTTTAAGACATACATACGGTTATTTCACATATGTGACAACAGCTTCTTCACTTTTTAGTACCTCAGCTAAATTTAAATAGAACTTATGTATTATGATGGAACTCCTTATTTAAATCAATCTTACTCGAAACAATGGAACGAGTATATAAGTTAGTTACCACCCTGTTGCTGTGTTCAAGTGAAATGTACACCTCCATTTCATGTACTACAGATTTACTGCAATAGGAGGATCTGCAGTCTCGAGACAGTAACTGCTGAGCCACGGAGTTATTTCAATTATGATTGCAGAGTATATTTCTGGCTTTTAATTGACTTAAACTAATCAGCATTCAAACTATATTTTTTTAACAAGAAATTGGGGAGGAAATGTGACAAACCTTGAACAGCCAGTAACAATTCATCGTTCGTCCAACGTGGATTTATTCTCAACATAACCTTATAAAAGAAGAAAGAGTTTATAAGAATGAATGGAAGCAAATAGGGATTAAAAAGAATATATACAAGAGTTTCCAAAAACAATGTATGATAAATGTTCATCCAGAGAAAGTTAATATATGCAATTGTATGTTTTTGTGATAAATGTTTACATTTCTCCATGAAGAATTTTAACATGTAGGATATTTTCAGATGTATTTTTTAACTTCTCTAATCACATGTTAAACCTCAGTAAAAATTTAATTAATTACTGATGGAAAGCAGTCTAACGAGGTAGAGTATAAATTTACCTCTGGAGGTCGCATATCATCTAAAGCTGAGGCAGTCTTGTGTTTCTGCATACTGATTATTTGTTTGTTATTCTGAACCTGAAATCAGAAACTCACTTGATAATAGTTCCTCTGAATTCATACACGTGTTCTCAATGTTTTATGTTGTATTGAACAGGATTAGCTACCAAAACCTGATCAGAGGCTGCCATTTGGGTAAACAACCATATTATGCCACTTTAACCATATTGCAATAGTAATACTGTTTGCTTATATATTTCACCTATATTCACAATAGGAGAGGTTTAATGAAACCGTAAGCAATAGTTACCTGGTACTCTATTGACAACATCATTATTATGCATATGTACAGAGAAAAATTAACTCGTGATTTTTGTTACCTGACGTTTGAGGGAGACCAATTCAGAGTCTAGAGATTTCAGAATTGCCTCCCCTTGTCCTGGGGGCCCTGTTACAATAGACTGTAAATCTTCCTGGTTTAAGAACATGCCTCGTGGGGGTTTTCTCTTGTGTTTATAGGGGGCGTGTCGTACACCATGCTGCTGTTCATGTCGTTTAGAACCTGATGATCGCATAACACCTGTTCGCCTGTAGGTAAAGGTGATAAATCAGTTAGAAAAAGATTACAAGAACTTAATTTTTACCCTCTGTTTGGATATCGCATTATTTTATTATAAAATCATCACTGTTTGTGTACCATACTGATTTATGTCAAACTAAGAGTTTTTTCCGTATCGTGATGAAGACTCTTCAGATAACAGATTGTCACCATTTAGCCAACTGGTCAAAGAGTTATATCGCTGGCATATTCACAGGACACCCTAGCAAGTAAACCAACACTGAGCAAAAACTTTCAGCATTTACACCAGGATTCCAGAATACCCAGTGAAAAAAGGAATTTCTTTTTGTGTCCAAATCCAATACATAGGAATTTTTATTTCATGATGTATGTAACTTACCTCCAGTATTGATAACAGGAGTTACAGAATGCACCTTTAGGTGTGGAGTGTAACTGAGATGTTGGAATGTTACAGTTAGAACAGGTGGACTTTGTGCGATCAACCTGAGAGAAAAAAAATGAAAATATATAGGATGCTGATTATGTGAAAAATTGATATGGACTAGAGGAGACAAATGTTGAACAGAATTGAGATCATTTTCATGGGTACATACAATCTCCAGGATTTGTACATTTCTGTACAGACAGTTACAGTGTCAGGACTGCTAATTGTTTGCCTTACTTTGTCTTAAGTTATGTCGTACTAAGGTAAATTCCCTCCTATGCATGCTAGTCTTCTGTGCATTGAAACCACCCTCTATGTCACAGCCAACAAACAATGAAGAGACCAGATTTGTGTGTTTGATTAGGGATTTACAACACATTTAAGTTTATTTTACTCTTATGACAGTGTGTGAGCCAAAAGGGTGAATTAAACAACTCACAACATCACTAGCAACAATGGCAGGACAAGACACAAAAACAGATCAAGGCATTTAACATAAACTTTACGTTACTATACATTATACATACGCCATTCTCCTTATTATTTTCACCATCACTGCCAGGACTACCACTTCCTTCATCCGAACCATCACTATGGAGACAAAAGGTGAATAAAATTAACCAATCAGAAAAGAAAGATAACTAGTTTTTGTAATTAGCCATCCGTTGGGGTTTATTTGAAGTTAAAAAAAAAACCCTGCAAATATTTACTTTTTTTTTGCAAGATTTAAAAAAATAGACTCTGGCTAAATGAATTTTTCAGATTTATGCAAGTCCAACTGACAGGTTTACCTCTTCAATCAAAACTATGATAATTAAAGGAAAACAGAGGGGAATCTTTGTCAACAGTTAGGCTTTATAACATAGCAAATTCCAGTCAATTTCTTTTAAATAAGCCATCAACATGTGATTCAAAGAGAAAAAAAGACATGTGTGAAAAAGAAAAACTGATTTTAAATAACCAACAAAGACCTCAATTTCATATTTAAACCCCTAATCACAGGACCATAGGCTTTTCACATAAAATTTTTAACGTCTATAAAGCAAATAATGTGGAAAACAGAGAAAAAAGTGCATTTACATGATAACACACCTATCTTCTTTATTGCCGGCCAGTTTTTTAGCTTGTCTATCCATCAGACTTGTTCGTGAACGGGTCTTCTTCCAAGAGTAATAATACTTTACTAAAATAGCAATAGATTTATCTGGGAGCTGAAAAAAATAGCAAATACCAAATAGTTTAAATAGATATTTCTTCTGGCATAATACAGAAACAGTGAATTGTATCATTTGCCCCAGGGTTTTCATGGTTTTTGTTATTTTGGAACTGAACAGCACAAAAATTATTTCATCATTCGCCCAATAAATCACATCCATTGCAACTTTATACCAGGTGTTTTTTTTTTTTTTTTAATTAGCCACAAATCCAAAACCAGTTATAGCAAAAGATTGCGTGACAATGGGTGTATTCACCTACTTTATCCAGAAATTTACTTAACTATGTGCTCTCCATAATTTATGCAAGAATCTGCATCATTACAAGATTTGTATTCTACATTGCACATCTGAGTATGGAGACGAATGCAGAGGCAAGTTTCGAAAGCCAAATTTATAAAGTAACCAAGAAAGAGTTCAGACAAGAAGTAAATTTGAAATGCAGCAGATTTGCATAATATATTAGAAAGTTTACATAATTCCATAACTTTTTTTCTTTGTGACATATCCTCGAATCATGTGGTTTCCAAGTTTCAAAGGCCTAAGTTAAAAATACCCAAGATACAGTCCAGACAGGGCTTGAACAAAGACTAAACTTGACCGAGAGCTAATTTACATAATTTATCTGCAAATTTACATTATCCAGTGTTTTATTTTTCCTAATTTCATAGTAAGCAAGATAAAACCCAGACCAGAAAAAGCAAAACAATATGCTCTATATTATCAACATTATTATTATAGCATGGATGTATAAATGGTTATTACCATTTGTCGTATGCGATGAAAACTTTTTCCATGGAAACTAAAAGCTTGCTCGAAGAGAACTTTGTCTTCCACAGTCCACTCATCAGGGAAAGGAGTAAAATTAGCCAAATCTGAGAGGGCTTTATCCACATTGTGTTTGTGCCAGAACAGCATTCCCAATGCCTGTAAACAGTGTCAAGATAATCTCAATCACTAACCACCATGGCTAACATAAATCTGCATAAATCTTTAAACAATTGTCTGTGTTCTCTATCACATACTTTATATACCATGTAAATAGTCTATATATTCTTTTGAGAAGTCTGTAGGCTACCCGGAATTTTTTTAGATTAACATCTATTTAGAAACTTTTTTCTGAAAGTTTGTCTAGAATATAAGAGGATTCATCGATTTTAATTGCCATTCCTGCGCCAGGCAGTGTGATTAACTTTTAGAAATACTATAAAGAATTAAAAAAATTATTGAAGATTTATGATTAATTTTTGCTCTGGAATGCTGGTCTTATTGTCAATGTTATCCTACATATCAAATTTCAAACAGAAAGTACACAAAATAAAACCTACCTGTTCGGTATTGTAGCCATGCTTCTCCTTGGCAATATGAACATATTCATCCACTGTAAATGTAGAATATTCAATAAAACAATTACAAATTCTTAGTAAGTTAAATGGCTTTTTTAAAAATGGAAGTTGTTTAATTGGGGATATACGCTACACTAAAGGCTATTTCATTCATAGGACAGCGTGCCCGTCCAATGGGTGAAACAAAACCCCATAATAAACGTCACTGGCAACTAACAAGGACCAGATAGACAATCACAGGACTCCACACAAAACATTACAAGCAGGTTGACTGTGTTGCCTCTCGGCTCTTGTTTATACCATGGCAACAGGAAGCTCTTTCGCAATCACCTGCTTTTTACAAACAAATGATTTATCAATTGTATTATTATTGATAATTATTTCTTAAAAATTAATTTACAACCAAAATCTTTTCTCTCTATAAAATGAATTGATAGTCCTAGCAAAATTGTTCTCCTTAGCCTGCTACTGAGTTAATAAAAGACAAACAATCAGGGCTTAAGCAGAAACAGGAAATGTAAATCACAAGAAACACAAACCTTTCCCATCTGACAGCTCAATGCTAGGGGCCCATACTAAAATAGCTTCAGCTCGGTTTTCTTGTTTTGTGTCTGCAAATAAAAACAATACCTTTCTAGGTTTAAAGAGTTCAATTCCCAAACCAGTATCTGTTTATTATATATGTGTTTTCAGCCTAACTAAATCAAATGGAACAATGTTTAAAATATTCTGCTACACAGCACACACATCCCTGAGTAAAGAAAAATGTTTTATAATAGAACATTGTTTAGATAATCATATTTATCATAATATAGTACATATTTTTTATTTTGCTTACTTTGGGTTTATGTTGTATTTAAAGGCAAAGAAAGCTTCTGAAGCCACATCAGTATAGATAGACTATAGTCAACAAATGAAAATAGCAGCATCGTTGTCTTTCATTAGTGGACAATAAATTTATAACATTGAGACCAATTTTTATTGAGTCCATTACCGAGTCCCAACCTTTCCCAAAGAGGTGCATAAATGTGTATCTTGACAAGAAGGTAGCCGGTCTCATTTTATTTTTACACAGGGCAGTGAACTCTGTGGGACAGAACTCATAATTCCAGTTTCAACACAGTTCATTGCTTTAAGCACAATGGGTGGAAAAACAAAACAAAAAAAGACCGCAACAGAACATCGGTAACAAGCGATCACAGGGCATCATAGTATTAGCCAGAAATCAAGAAGAGTGTGTCTCAAATCTCCATTTTTACAGAAACAGGGTGTCTCATTTTACTGTTCCCCTATCTTTCCCATTTTAATTTTGACTGAAACCGGAGGTCTCAAATGGCTTCTTGGGTGTCTCAAAGACACCGAGACACCCCTCTGGCTAACACAATGCAGGGCATCCTGCCTAAAGATGAATTGTAGAGGTGCAAACAATGAACTTCACCATTCTCTAAATAACGCAAAGCAGTTGTTTTAACTTTGGTTGTCTCAAGTCAAGGCAAGTCCAGTCAATCTCAAATGACAATTTGATTGATTGGTGTTATATGTCGTGCTCAAGGGTGTTTAACTTATATGACAGTAGTGTATTCCAACAATAATTGACACCAGCACAACCATAAAATATGTATAGTTTTGACCAAGATGGATAGTTGATCTTTCTCCAGTGCTAAGTAAAGACTGACCAGCTATACTAAAAAAAACTCTTAGCCAGTGGGCTTAAATGACAAGTGTATGCTTAACCCATTGCTACCAAGAGCGCCTGTAGACGCGACCTATCAGCATGGCTTCCCACCCGCAAGCGTCTACAGGCGCTGTGAAAAGCTAGCTTCATTTCCCCGCGCTTGAAAACGTAAAACAACACGGCTTGTGGGAGTCCCAAATAAATGAACTTCCGGGGATTTCCCAGAAATAAACCAATGATATTTGGTTTAACAATTGGTCAAAATAGTCATATGCTGGCCTTCAATACAGAGGTAAACTTCCAGTGAAATTTCTATATGGAAACAACAAAATGCCGGACAGCGATAGCGCTAAACGTAAATTTTTCTCTGATTTCTCATTGCGATTTTGCTTCATTTACTCTTGGAATCTTTTGTGAAATGGAATAACCTGATTGAGAAAAAATAAAAGAAGATATTTTGTTTCAAAAACCGCGATTTCTGAGTGAATTTCGGGCGATAGAGCCCTTTAAAATCAGACCTGTGGATTAGCCGTACCAAGTGTCAAAATGACAGACAGTGCAAAATGGGTTTTTTCTCTGAATTTCCGTGTCCATATCGCTTGATATATTGTTGAAACAACTTTAGAAATGGAATAATCTGATTAGGAACGATGGAAAGACAATATTCTCTGTCAAATATTCTGATTGCGGAGTTTTTTTTACAGAAATAGAGCCATCTGTAACTAAACCTGTGAATTCAGAATTATCGAGGCCAAATCGAATGGATGCCGACATTTTCTACATTTCCTTTATGGATACAGGTGATATTTTCTTTATCACAAAAAAACTGTATTTGACATCTAATATAAACTTTTCTGTTTTTTTACTGGACTATTTAGTGAAGAAAATGATAAAAAATTAGCATTTTGCTGAACTCCAAAAACAGTGATTTTTTTTCGCTTTGAAACTACATGAAATTGATTTAACATTTTAAATTTATTCAAACAATTGAATGACAATTCGTGATAAAACATATATTAAAATCTGTGCTTCAAGCAATTTTATTAGTAAAATTTCAGTGGCTTTTCAAAAAATTTATGCAAATAAATTAAAATGTTGCATTATAATTCTGATACCCTTACATTATGATGCAACCTAGTCCACATAATTCGGCTCTGTATATTATTCACCATCTGCCATTTATCCTAACACAGAGTCCGAATTCAAGTAATAACCCGAAAGTGATATTTTGCTCCAAGTCGTAAACAGTGCCTAAATATGTCCTAT
>JAQQZZ010092171.1:0-17564 GCA_030265115.1 Mopalia vespertina
AAAACTGGGCGGAAAAACCTCCCCCCCCCCCCCCCCCTCTTCCCCCAACAATCTAATGACTAAACCATTGCCTGAAGCCATGTCTGATCACATGAATAAGATAAAACCTTCATCTGAAAGAAATGTCCCTCAGATTAGTACTGCCCAGTGGTAAGAGAAGGTGCTAGGACAGTTTGACTTGGTTTAAAGGATTAATATTACCTTAAAGCATTTACCCATACTAGTAATACAACTGTCATGTGAATGGAATGACATTCAGGTCAGCAAAAAATAATATTAAATATGTAACGATTGGTTTGTGTTTAACACCATCCTCATGTGTATTTCATTATGATGATTGATGGCAGTGTACTCCAAGCAGACCTGCCTACCGTAGAAAAATGTATGTGTAAAAAATAGACTTTTAAGAGTATTTTTCTTACCATTTTTATATATTTTTGTTACAGCATATGACAGGATATTAATTTCTGTGTGTATTGTGATGGCCCATTGGTGTAGTTAACATAAATTAGGTGTACAAAATACTCCAGAATACACCCGCTAGGTAGGTCTGTCCACACCAACTCAACCACAAAATGTGAGGTGTTTTGCTCTTATGGAAATTGTTATATAAAAACAGCTTGACAATAAGGCCCACAATGCTGTCATCGCCCAGAAGGCTCAAATTAAAAGACAAATCACTTCTTATAATATCTACACATTATATAAACCCATGTTATTATGTGTTGTTACATTAACAATGTTCAATTCAGCAGTATCATTAGAAATATAAACTGTGACAAAGAAAACCCCATTTCTTACCTACACATAGCTGCATCAAAAATAGTGTTACTTCTACAAACAGCTGAGAAGTGCAGGAAGTTGTGTATGCTTCGGTGGCTGGGGAAACCTTGAGCCATCTTACATGCCCATTAAACAACACACAAGTAAAAAAAACTTTCAAACTGGGTTAAATCTCTTCACAGATGGGACTGCTGTACAGTAATCACTGTTACAGAGCCATAGAAACAATTGGTGAGTCAAAACAAACCAGACTGTTCAGAAACAGAAAGGTCATAGAAAAATTAGCATACCGTAGAATAGAGTAACATATAAAGAGATAAACAAGTATATAAGTTCTTGAATATATAATTTCAAATCATAAAGTACAAACGCTCAAAGTCATATTCAAATTTACTTAAGCTTTGTTTTTTAAAACTAAAGTTTAGTTGTTTCCCGTTTAAATATTTACACAGAAATAGTTTTTGTGGCAAACTCTCTGGCTAAATATCATACATGCTAAATGGCAACAGATTGAAGCCTATTACATATTACAAATAGTACCTATCATATAGTCACTTAGACTTGAATGTAATATAATTAAATTATCACTGCTTAAATGTTAAACTGAAGTCAGAAAATCAGACTCCAACATTTAAGTTTGAGCTTGAAGGAAATTTTAGTTTACAGATTTTTTTTTTGGTCTTTGCCATATGCTATTATATATTGTACATAGATGTCAACCTTTTCTTGAGTTCCTTTTGTTATAGTTGATTAACTTTGGTTTTTGATACATGGAACGTAATAAAACATGAACACGCTACATGTATATGAAATATCATGATGTAAAATACCTCAACCCATATGTTATATAAATGCCATCATAATTGAATATATATGTTACATCCTGTTACATACATCAAATGATATCATTTAAATTTCTAGGACAGACTTAAAATTTTGTTACTAGCTCACCATGTACATGTGGCTTAGTATTATTATATGTGCCTTCAGCAAATTTACAAGTCTAAATTAGGACAATTGTGAAGGTCCAAGTCCAGTGTGGAGACTAAATTACCAAATATTTAACAAGCACTAGATTGATTGATTGGTGTTTTACGCAATGCTCAAGGGTATTTCACTTATATGACGGCGATATTTTCCAACCATAATTGACACTAGTACAACCATAATATGTGAACTGTTTTGATAAAGTTGGAAAGTTAATCTTGATCCAGTGCTAACTTCTAAGTAAAGACAAACAAACAACCCTTAGTCAGAGGACAATGAGCACTTGAAATCAGAAACCTTCAAGAAAATTTTCTTTGACATAAGGTTTCTTCAAATAACCATTTTAGACTGTACCAGTAATCTGTGCCAAGATGAGCCTGATATCTGAGTGTCACAATACATCTAGGTGAAGAACCATAAAATCACCTCATTACATTTCTCCTAGCACATGTATAGAGCTTAGAGAACTTAAAACCCTCACCTATTCTGTAAATTTGTTAAGAGTGTCATTAATCGATCTAAAACTCAGCTCAAGTACCTATTCTACACGTGTCTCCTTATTAAGTTTAATACATGGGTTAGCCAGCACCAGGACCACTCACTAAGGACTCTTGCATACAGCATAGCCATACAGATCACCCAATTGATTTTGATAAATTGATGCAATTATAAAACGTCACTTATGAAATATTTGTTAGGCTAAATTATGTCTGCACAAATGAAATATGACCAGTTACTATGCAGCAATTATTCATTCTGGGCTTCCATACATCGGATCAATCACACAGAGTTCGTAGTGTTGAGTTCAGCTGATAGAACAGCTCTGACCTATCCAGTAACTGTTATTCATCAACTAACCTTCCATGGTTAGCTTTGGCAGATTATTCACACCTTGAAAAAAAACTACTGCTATTTGGAAATTTTTTTAGGGTACTTGTCACCAGGACTTAGGTAATTCTGTCCACTTCACAATTTAGAACATCTTTATTGATATTCGATCATTCACAGCCTGGAGAAAAACTAAAGCACTGTTTGACGATAGGGAAATGAGGTTTAGACATACAGGCCTGTTATAGCACTAACGGATAGGAGAGGAAATTAGCTTGTCAGACGTGGTCGATTTTTAAAAAAGAGGGCTTTATGTATGTAGATGTGTTAACAACAGTAAGGATACACTAGGGTAGGCCTGCATACTGATAGACCTCTCAGAAGCAAACAGATTTGTAACAGCTTTATAGGATAATCAATTCATCAGAAAACCAGATGTGTCAAAAAGAGATAAAAGTGAAGATGCCGACACAAATATTATTAAAGTAATCAGAACGCTTTTAAATAGGGAGGACGAGAGACACCTTATTCAGCTGACACATTGTAACGATACCTCACCACTAAGACCTATAAAACTTAAATACCTATAATGTACAGAAAGTTAATTTTGCATGCTAACACCAAGATTCAAATATGGGCCTCTGGCTAACAGGGTCTGCAACCTAACTGTCTAAGCCACAACAACTCTTTTCAGAACACTAAAAAAAATTTCATCCATTAGTGTCTTTCTTATCAAGAAATATTCTTTGGATGTTTACAATAGATTATATAAATGTAAGTGCTTGGTCATAAAGTTGATAATGTTGTTTGCAAGTTGAGGTGTTTTTCATAACAAGTCTTGTTTCATAAATAGCTTTGAGGATCAGAAAGGAAGAAAGTGGAGTAAGTCTTGTAAGCTGTGACCCCACATTCTGTAGCTTGAGCAATAGGGAGACAGACACACTGATTCCACCATACCCAATCTTGGGCTCGTGACATGGACCGGAGTTTGTTTATTTGTTTGATTGATTGGTGTTTAACGTCGTAGTCAAGGGTATTTCACTTATATGATGACGTGCCAGCCCAATAGGTGATGGAAACCACCCTTGACACCACTGGCAACTAACAAAGACAAGACGAGACAAATACCGGACAATAAAAGGACACAATACAGACACCACAAAACAGATAGGTTTCCTGTTCCCCTTTAGCTCTGAGAGCACCAGGGCAACATGAAGCTCCCCAAGGACATGAAAGAAAAAAAAAAAAAAAAAAAATCTTGATATTATGACAATGAGGCAGAGACAAAAAACTGACTTTACATCTCATCCTGTTACCTGTTATCTCTATGATAAAACAGGAGAAAAAAGCTTGACATCTTAATTATTCCATTATAGTGACAAGGAGGGGAGAGAAACATTACTTGACATCTGCCACTATAACAATGAGGGAGATAAATAATCTGACTTTACATATCATCCTGCCATTATGACAAGTAGAGAGAAAAAATAAGCTGACCATAAATCCCATCCTGTTATCATGACAAGGAGGAAGAGCATAAAACAAAGGACTTGATATCCCATCCTGTTATGATGACAAGGAGGAAGAGCACAAAACAAAGGACTTGATATCCCATCCTGTCACAGTTACAAGATGAGAGAAATAACTTATTCCCCATTGGGCAACAATGAAAGTTACTGAACACAGACATCACACCCATTCCTGTCAGGGAGACTGACTTTGCTAGTGATCCAGCTATGTGTGTGTGTATAAGAGAGGGGGGGGGGGGCACATCCTCCCATTATAAGGTAAGAGAGTGAAAACTTCACAACCAGCCCACCTTCCTCCCCCCTGTTCTGTCACAACAGATTGACATCAGCCAAACCATTCATTGCTCTAATCTCTTACAGTTAAGGCTAAGTGGAGAAAAAATAAGTCAGAGCTGTGCTGAATGGGTTCATCACCAGTGAGTATGGTGCTCTAGCTGCAAAACCTTCATTTAAAGCTCCCTTGCAAACCAATCAGAATAAACAACAAAAATACAAACAATTGTACAAAGTTTTCAAAATAACCAGATTGAATAAGTCAGGTTTTTAACCAATACATGTAAAAGGAAGAATTTCATGTATACCAGAATTATTAAACCAGATTCTAAAATCTTTCTTTCATCTTTGCCAAAAACAGTGACAGTAAAAAGGGCAATGTAAATCAATGCTGACACCGTCCAGATTGGACTGGTCAGATTAATCAGCTGGACTCGTTACACCTTTAACATGTTTGGACACCCATCACACTGGTAATAAAAATAGACAGACCCTATAATCAAATATTTAGTGTGTCACATAATGACAAGACATCTCTGAGAGGCATTTCGCCTGATTCCTCACGTTCACCCCTGACACTCTCAATAATGCATTGGGAGATATCCTTATCAAGGTCACAGACATAAACCAAAGAAATTTCTAACTTTATCGACTGTGCTGTCATTAACATTTATATCTTCTCTATTCTTATCATGTCATGCATTATTAGTCCTTAATTTCACTATAAAGCATCTCTTATGAGATAGTTAGAAATGCTAAAGATTTCTTACATTTATGTTTTCTGTTTGGTGTTTAACTCAATACTCAAAAGTATTTCATCAGATTGATTTATTGGTGTTTTAAGCCAATTAATCAATCTGACGCGTGCTTACGGGTATTTCGCTTATATGATGGCGGTGTATTCCAACAATAATTGACATTAGCACAACCAAGATGTGAAGTGTTTCCATAATGTTGGAAAGATAATTTTCCTCCAGTGCTAAGTAAAGACAGCATTGCAACTCTTCAAACAAACTGCCCTTAGCCAAAGAGCTATTTCATCAGAAGAAACCTAGTGAAAAAACCCCATGATAACTGAATCCATCAATGTTAACATAAGCTTTGGTTTGTTTGCATTGCTTGATATTTATCAATACATATAAGGTTATTTTACTCCTTTCTTCAATGCGTGAATGATTGGTTGTTTAAGTTGTGCTAAATGCGGTTTATGGGCCAGTTGCTTGAGAGACGATGAGCCACTAACACCAGATTAAATTGCTTATACCTGTTAGAGATAGATCTTTAACATGGCGTGACATCTAATAGAGGATTAAATTTAATAGCACTTCGAGCAACCAGTCACTGAAAATTAATTCATTTACATGAAAACTGAGAGTGTACCCAAGTTTATGGTATTCAGAAGTTCTGGTCAGGTTACTATGTTAATATAGGTAGATATGTGGATATATGAATTCGGTCGGAATATATGGGGAAAGATAATCTTAAGTAGAGAATTGTTAACATTGAAAATAAAAAATAAAAATTCTTTGAACATCTACATGTATTAACCAAAGTAGTTAATGTGTTGAACCAGACTGGTATAAAATATGTACCAAGTATGATATAAAAAGTGTCTTAGATAAGTATTTTCATCTACATGACATAATGTAATATCCTAGTCCCTTTATTATCAACAATTTATGGCCACCAGTCTAGGAATGCCCTCAGCTGTTAACATCAGCTGTTCACTGTAACTAAACCTTTTAAACAGTTCTACAGAATTTCATGTCTTATAAAATTAACTTCTCTAAAAACCATACAGCACTTAGAAAAAGACGCAATAAAATTCGTTAATAAAAACATACTCAGTTGAAGTGAAATGCAGGGAGTGCACACAGGGATTTGAATCATTTTTACATTGCAAAGTCAATGATTGCAACATCAAAATTTATATACTATCATTCTTGTTTATAAAATACATCAAATAATTTCCAAGGTTACAAATATTGGACTCCTATTATATCAAATATCAAATATATTTATATAAGTCAAATATATAATCGTAAGCTTGATTTATTTGTTTGTTAGATAGTGGTTGTATGTCATTCTCAAGGGCATTTAACTTACATGATGACAGATTGTCCATTTTGCACTCTTCCTTTGTTAAATACAGTGGAAACCAGGAAGAAACCTCATAAAAACTACCCTTGTGATTGGTGGAGCCATAGCCGGAGACTGACTCATATACCTGATGGTTGACAGATGGACTTGAAACTGTGGATGGTACATTGAAGTAGGATTAATAAGCAGACATTTTAACCATTAAGCCAAGGCTGTGGGCTAATAGCAAGTTGGAACATACACTAAAAAGCTACAGGAATATATCTGAAAGTTGAATGCTTGTAAAAACTGAATTGAGTGATGTGAATCTAGAATATCCTGCTTCTATCTAAAGCTAGACATGGGCTGACACTGAAACTAGCTAAAACTAGGTTGCAACTCCGTGAAACTGTTTGCAACTGATCAGAGAAAGTTCCATTTTGGCTTATGAGCTCTTGAAATTCGGTGACACTGAAAAAGAAAAGTTTAACTGATCTACAAGCTCAGAAATCAATTTCAATCATGTTCAGATAATCACAGGAGTTTCAGCTAGCTTCATCTCTTACACCATAAAGAAGTATACTTATCTTTCATTGATTGATAACTAACACCATGCTAAAGGTTATTTCACTTATTTGACAGCGGTGTTCTCAAACCGTAAATATCAACACTTTCAGAACCATGACATATGGAAAAAGAATAAATTTGAAACAGAGTAGGCAAAACTTCAGCATGAAAATTCCTGAATGTATTTGTTTGTGCACACGTGTTATTAAGATTTACAAGTTTATGCAGCAAGACAGATTATCCCTTATAGCAGGACAAAAAATCCAATTCAGTTTGGATTAGATCCAAGACTTCAGCAATATCCTGATTGCCTGTGGTTGTGGAAAGTACTGGGTGTCCATGGTATTGATATTTCAGTCAAGCAACACTTGGAAGCATGAAACAGATCTGAAGTTAAGAGACCATTTCGGTGGAGGCCTGCGGGTGGGCGGTAAGAGGAGGGGTATACAATCAGAATGTCCAGCTCAATTGCTACTTGGCAAAGAATCTTCAAAACAAGTTAAACGTTCCAAGTGACTAACAGATCATTAACGGCTATATTCATCATACACACTGTGTCTGAGACTTCATTGCAAGTCAATTTAATGGCAGTCAAGAGATATAAAGTCAGTATTTGTAGGAAAATGGTCTCGCTTTTTTTTTTTTTAAACCATGATGAATCAGGCTTGGTTGGCATGGGCTTTCATCGACATCACTACCATCACGAAATAAATAACTAGTATACATTTTAATAAGTGTAAGCGTGTGTGAATAAAAAACTATAGATTATACATTCTACAAAATTACTATCAAAAGTGTTTATTTCGGAAATGTCAGAAGACAGATACACAGCAATACATTTTACTTTAAATTAAATCTCATCAAGGAAAAAAGATTATTGTGATTGCTTCAAATTAATGTTTCAACTTGTATGCTGCAAGAAAAAGCATTCCGGTTTCAATTAGATCTCAAGGCAGAACAATATTTTAAGCGTACATGTATGTGGTAAAACCTCTATGGATGGGTTTCAACAGGAGATAACAGCCAGTCAAATAACAACTTCTGAACTTTATAACATAATTACCAGTGTATATGTGGGACCAGTTGTTTAAAGTTCTGTTTACTTAATAGAAGGTTAGATTATTAAGTTATGTAACATTTATTTATTATGGTGTGACATCCATTTCTTTGTGCCACAGCTTCAGCTAAACGTCCACTAAGCTAACAGAGCTTTGAACAACAGGCACATGACCAATAAAAAAATATATGAAGAACATAAAAATTTATAGCTTTGGAACAATTATGTTGTTCGCATTATATAGATGTAATTCATGAAAGATATCAAAAACATTTCAGGCAACAATAATGGCTGAAAGTAATGAGGACAGGTGTACCTTTTTGTTTACCTTTTCTGAAGAAATAAAACATTCTGTGTAAACACTTAAATAATCCAGGTACCTTTTTGCAAATTTGGCCTGCATTAAGAGATTGTCATTTTGCAAATGATTTTTGAAAATATGAATGCATCCAAAAACATTTAGATTTAATGAAATCTAAATAAACCGTCTGTATTCAATGATTCTACAGGCTTTCGAGGTTTCGAGGATTTTGAGCCTGGGAACCACTAGGAATATACGAATCACGGGATGAAAATCATGATAATTTGTTTGATTGATTGATTGATTGATTATAGCTGAATGCAATACTTGAGGTTATTTCTCTCATATGATTAATTGATTTGATTGATTGATTATTGTTTTACGCCACATTCAGCGGTATTTCAGCTACGCTGTGGCGTCTCTCATATGAAGGCATACTTGTACAACAAGACAGGACAATGACAAGGTGCAAAAACAAAGCTGCACCATCATATACTTCTTGTTGCCCTTCAGCCCCAAGAGAACCAGAACAAGAGAAAGCTCTTTCCAAACCAAAATTACATGGTGAACACAGAGAATTAAATGTTCCAATTATAGTAAACCCTTATAGAACAAATGAATTGACTCTGACAGAGCAGTAGGGCACTGAAAGAGTTTGAGAAAAGTTTATGAATTTTCTACTTTATTAACCTGAATAGGTTTGATACAATACTCTTTTATATACACTCCATATTTACCTAACCACTTATTCATAATGAAAGATATGAACACACTGTACTGGATGATAAAATCTATAGATAAATATAAGTAGAGTTGAGATTCAGATTAACTGTATGTATGCACTTTACTTCAAATAAAATAGAATGGGTGAAGCATTGAGACCCTCAGTATGATCGATAGCCTGAGAATAGTTCAATTTGAGAAAGAACTGGATATAACACACAATTTAATAGACATCTAGGGAATGGCTCGTACAAACTCTATGAAATCATTGAATTGGGGAAGAAAACGAGGATTACACAATTTAGAAGGCATCAGAATGCGATTAGTGTAGAGAATTGAGACAGACAATCTATACCACAAAGCTCCTCACATATAATCAAATATACGCCACAAAGGTCGCCCATTCCACGCTCCCTTATTTCAGTCGATATCAAATTAAAAAGATGGAGATGTTGGAAAAAAGCCAAGGGAAGCTTTCTTTGTGACAGATCATTTCTGCACTTCTATTGGATTTATTTCAATTGAGGTCTGACACACTTCAAACCATGAAGGCTTCTATCAATTAGGCTTGCCTAAACCATACAGTAAAACAACTGTGAGACCTCCAACTGAATGGATATGTTTTATTAATTTGATGTGAAACACTGATGAATACATCAAATTCAACCTTTTGGGAAATGTAGACTTAATCTCAACAAACCCATGTATTCAGCTGATTTGTTTTTAGAATTTAGAGAGACTTAGTTATTTTGTTAATATGACAGAATGTCTAACAAGGGAAGGAAATCAGACTTGATTTCACAGTAAAACAAAATATGACAATATACCAGACATACAGAGGTCACAAAACATGGTTAAACGGTACCAGACTGAGACAGAACATGTCGCTACAAAAAATCAGTATTCAGGCCTGTGGTGTTGGGGGAGAGCTGACCAAACAGGGTCTTCCCTGTTATGCATACTTATTTTAGGATGACCAATTTACAGGTTTCCCAAATTGTTTGCAGTGTTTGTTCAAATTTGCATTTTGGTACTGATTTTGACAAATTTTGTCAATTTGATCATCAATGAAGATCGTAATATAAGCAATTTTGCTTTATGTTTCATAAATACACATTTCTGTATTTACAGATCAGCAAACCAGCAGCAAAATACAAATGTTCGGCTATCTCACAAAATGTTAGAGGAACGACTTTAAGGTTATGCCAGAAAAGATTACAGCACAGGCCTGAATAGTAATATGCTTTTGTTCTGCGATCACCAAGTCACTGGGAGCGCCTACCAATCAACCACCCTTCACACTATTTAAACACACTCTCAACTTGTTGGGTCAAACTAAGTAAAATGATAAGAAAGCCAATCCAAAACAGCAAAATTCCACTGGCGATTCACTTAATAGTCACTTGAATTTCTAAGTGGTATCACCAACACTTAGGTCAACTTGTATGTCAAAAGACTGAGAATGGTGGACTAGAGAATTGGTAGAATTGCTACTTCAAGTCAGCACTTGAACAACTAATAAAGCTGGACAGGATACATTTCATCAAACAATGCCTGGTCGTTATTAAGTGCAAAGG
This sequence comes from Mopalia vespertina, assembly GCA_030265115.1. Classification (NCBI taxonomy): domain Eukaryota; kingdom Metazoa; phylum Mollusca; class Polyplacophora; order Chitonida; family Mopaliidae; genus Mopalia; species Mopalia vespertina. Next base: position 10,705 of record JAQQZZ010092171.1, read on the forward strand.
AAGCCCAAGTCCACTGTACCATTAACCTTTGTCAATCAGAACTAACAGTAAATCTCCTTAAACCTCCAATAAAAACCTCCAATAAAAACTTCAAATAAAAACTTTCACAGATTTACCAAACGTTTTTTTTTAAATTTGTTAACTGATGGTTATACTAAGTTATAAAATATATCAAGATTGAATAGACAGTATTATGGTATGTGTTACAAGTATATATTTTAGAATTCACAAAAACTTGGAACATTAGGTTAGTTCCTGAAGCCGGTTTATTGTTCAGGTCACATCTTAACACTAACCATAAATCTGCTGAGAGTATTGAGAAGATTTCCTCAATTAATAAGACACAGTAGGACCACTTAGAGGATAACACTCCAGATTGTCAGAATTTTGCTGTTTAGCACAAAAAGGCCAACAACAATGACCTAGGAATGGCTAGCAAAAAGACTAAATTCTATAGAGAAAAAAACCCATTAGAACTTCTGCTGTCCTTTTCTTAAGATCATTCTCTATAACACATCAGTGTTTTATAGGCTGCTTGTTTGATTGAGCTTTTGCAGCCTTTTTCACTCGATATCCTGCGCATATCTCTGTTTATAACTATATAGTTTGTTTGATTGGGGATGTACTCCTCTTTAAGATTATTTAAATCATATGATGACATGTCAGCCCAAAGTGTACCACTCTCGATAATACTGACAACAAGCAAAGGCAACACAAGACATAATACAAAGACATCACAAACAAACTGGCTTAGTATTGCCCCTTTAGCTCTGTGAGCACCAGGGCAATATGAAGCTCCCTGCCAACCACCCGCAATGTATATACATGTAGCTCATGTATTTCCGAACTAATTACATATACTAATGTTTTAAATGTTATGAAATAAAATATAAAGTAAAGGTCAAAATGAGGCTACAATTCTCAGTTTTGGATATACTTATACACAGTTACCTTTTCCTTCCTACTGTTAACAGTCTTTGACGAGTTGTTCACCAGCATTGATTAAAGATAAGCTCATCTCATAACTCTTACTATTGTGTTACTTACAAACTTGTTGCTAGGTCACAAATGATTTATCAAGAAATTACAATGTACTCAGCGTGTAAGATGATCATAAATTGTTCATTGAGATCTGGGTAAAGTCGTAATTTTTACAAACTAATCTGGTAGGGCTCTTATCTAGGCCATTACAGCGACCAATTTAAAGAGCGAAGTAAAGCTCCAATTATAGGGAAAAGTGCTGCCTCACAATCAGACAATCCATCAGCTAAACCAGTATAGATAATCTGGGCTAAAAACACCAATAAAACTGGATGATAATATATTGAAGACAGACACTTAACATGGCATTCCCAGATTGAGGAAAACACTTGGTGTAGTCAACATCAGCCTTAAGCTATCATTGCACCACACCTACTGTTCACTTGATAAGACGATGCATAATATTGATCAATATTTAAGCACACCATTAGGGTTTGTTTCAAAGTCATTATATCGATTATGTGGGTAACACAAGGTGATTCATTCAAGACATAAACTCTGCTGTTACCATTATGTTCGTTTGTTAGATTGGGATTTAACATCGTATTTAAGTTATTTCACTAAACTGAAGGCGTGCCAGCAGAAAGGGCAAGGATACAACCCTCGACACCACTGGCAACAAATAAAACCTAGATTGGAAATAAACAGGAGCATCACAGGACATCACAAACAGATTGGCTTCATGTTGCCCCTCAACTCTGTGAGCACCAGGGCAACAGGAAGCTTCCTCTCAACCATCCACATTAGCGTTTTGTTTGTTTATTTGATAGGAGTTTAACGCCGTACTTAAGGCTATTCCACTCACATGACAGCATGCTAGTCCAATTGGTGAAAGTTACCACCCTCGACTGGTAACATACAAAGACAAAGCAGGACAAATACATGACAATAACAGGACGCAAAGACATCCCAAACAGACCAGCTTCTTGTTCTGTTACCTCTGAGAGCACCAGGACATTAATTCTGTGAACACCTAAAAAATTGTATTTGTCCAAATATAATTAAACAACACAAAAAAGTGTCACCTTAGATGACATGTTCTTTAATAGATATGCCAGAATAAAAACGATATTTCATCCATATGATGGCAATTTACAAAAATGAAATCACAAAATTGAAACATATAGGAGAAAAAATTTTAAAAACTCTTTCAAGTGAATAAACTTGTGACTCCAATAAACGATACACATGGATGCATGATGGTTTACATAAACCAAAATATTGAATCAGCAATCATCCATGTATATATCTTATTGGAGTCCTACACTGTAAGTTTACTCTACTCTGTGAAACTCATCAGTGCGAATAATGCAATTTATTCAAGCGAAATGTATGCTTATCTTATCGACAAGACAAATCATAAAAATATGTCTTTATCAATAACTCATACAAAAGTCAATACTTCCTAAACCCATCTCTAAACATACAACTGTTAGCAAAACAAGAACTAAACATGTCAGTACCAGACATCTAATAATTCTATAGACAACATCAAATATCTCTAGAAAATTGGTTTTGTAATCAACATTGCTATCCCTACTGGTAAATGAGACAACAGCCTAAATAGTTCTTAAGGTTGATTCACTCATTTGTTGGAATGTCAGCTCAATGGGTGAAAGAAACCACCCTCAACATCCCTGGTACCAAACAGTAACAAGTTACCAAACATACAGCGCAAAGCATCATGCAATAAGACAAAAAAGACAATACAAAATGGAGACTTTCCATCTAAAAGACTTCTAGCTTGCACCTTAGAAAGATTTTAAAATCGTGTAATTAAATTCCATGCATTTTGATGATGTTTGATAAACAGAATCAAATTAGCGGAATGGTATTTAACATTAGCACATGAAAGAAGCACAGGCTTACCTTAAAACTGTAAAAATGTCCCTCCTAAATGCTGGACAGGCTAGATATTGTGTTGGGTTGAGCTGCTTGTGAGGTTAAGTTTCACAAATCAGTTGATGTATGTCCTGTGTTAACTCTGTAGAAACAGGAAGAGAGGAAAAGCCTATCAGAGTTTTATCAATGAGCACTGTGTGGGATTCCACGGGACAAAATGGCCTTCTCTTCTTGAGAAGCCAACGAAATGTCATGTAGAAAAGTCGCGTGAAAGAGGATGTTAAGTAAAGAGCGTAGAAAACAAATATCAGGACCCCCTGGTAGAATGTAAAGGAAGTGGACAGGATGTGGAAAACCCCCTGTTATCTTCACTCCATCGAGTCAAACTGAGCAGAGGAATTAACACAGCACCAAACTCCAATTCTACAGCTTCTCTGGAGTAGGCAGCACTGAATTATTGGAGATCTTCACCAGAGTAACTTGGCTTCCCCATCAGCAGTGCAGACTGGTCAGCAAGACATGATGCCTACGGTCCCTTCAGCCAACACGTTCTAATACAACTTACCACAAACACACTCTCTGGAGTTATGTACACAAAAATGCTGTCTACCAACTCTAAGTGAAGCTTGAGAGCAATTAACTAGATTGTAAAACATCATTTCCAGGTTGACACCCCGATACTATCACAAAGAAACCAATTAAACTACATAAACTATCTCTGTTGGCATCAAAACATCAGCAGTCACCACATGAAGGTAGTTTCATAAGGTCTCCTCTAGGTCAATTGTTTGCCATGACAGAATAATTTGTTTGTTTGGTTTCAGGTATTACACTGTACAGAAGGTTATTTCACTCTTAGAGGACGGCTAGCAAGCCCAATGGGTGATGGAAACCATCCTTGACCTACTGGCAACAAACACAGACAAAACAGGACAAACACAGACAAAACAGGACAAACACAAGACGCAATATAAAGACATCAAAAGACAAATTGGCTTTCTGCTGCTCCATTATAAGTGTAAAGACCATGTACCTGGGCAACAGGAAGCTCTGTCACAAACCCTGATCACCAGAACAAATAAGGAAAAGTACAGTCATAGGACAGTATTGGTATGGACTCCTAATATCTCTGTAAATATATAACCTAAACTAGGTGTGATTCACTGTAAAGTTGAATAACAAGTGGCAGAAATTATGGGTCACACACACATATAATTGTATTCAGCTTTAATGCTTGGTTTTTAACACAATACTGCAATTTGTTTTGCTCACATTCTCTATTTATGTGAACAGGGCCCTTGGCTAAGGGTAGTTTGTTTGGAGAGTAGCAATTTGAATGGTGTCTACTTCACACTGGAGTAAGGTTAACTTTTTAACAATATCAATAGCCTCACATTTTATGGTTGTGCTTGCGTCAATGATTGTTCGAATATACCGCCGTCTTATAAGTGAAATGCCCTAAAGCATGGTATAAAACACTTATTGAAACACTCAATGAACCATATGAACAGGAACAGTTGAAGGTAAACATCAACTACTAAGTCCCATATCACACTAACATTGCCCAATCAACCAATCAATCAACTGTATGAACAGGACAAGGTGATCCCCAAAACAAGGTAAACATCACCCTACCAACCCTCCAAAATTCTATTAATATTTTTTTTTATTTTTAAACAATAGTTTATTCCTTGCAATGAAAAATGGGATATGTGAACAGGCTATGCCTATATCAAAGCCTTTCTGAGATTGTCACACTTACATTCATATGACAGAAAGCTATAGCCCAATGGTGGGCAGAGGAATTATGCCTGATGTCAGTTGGTTTATTTCACTCACATGGCTGAGTAATAACAGCAGATAGGGGATAAGGAATATCCTTAATGTCACTGGATTTATGGTCATACTTTATGTTATTTCACTCACATGGCTGAGTAATAACAGCAGATAGGTGATAAGGAATTATCCTTAATGTAACTGGATTTATGGTCATACTTCATGTTATTTCACTCACATGGCTGAGTAATAACAGCAGATAGGGGATAAGGAATTATGCCAAATGTTGCTTTATTTATGGTCATACTTCAGGTTATGTCACTCACATGACTGAGTAACTAAAAACAATTCGGGATAAAAAAATTGAATACATCATATCATTAAGAGAGCTACACTGGACAGGAAGCTACCATCAGCTACTAGCCCTAATAGGCCCACAAACATCATAAAGTACAACTCAACACTTATATATAGAAACATAACAGGAAGAAAGCAGACACAATCCACCATATATATGTATGTAAAACACTTCTGACCCTACCTAACAAAAATACGCAAGTTGCATTTTAACAAATAACCAATAAATCAATTTGTAAACAAATAATTTACATGATGTGCTAGAATACCTTACAATAAAGAATATTTATAGGTATAAGGGATGTTGTCGTATAGTATAAGCTTCTATATACAGTATATTTTGCAATATGATATTAGAAAGAAGCCAATCATGAAATGTGTCTCCACACCACAGTGTTATTATAACTTTACAACACGGACTAGAGGAGGAAGAAGTAAACGGGAAACTGATGATATAGCAATCAGATAATTGACAGCTGACTTACCATGCATGGACTATTCTGTCATTGGTCTGGCTATCTCCAATACAACACATGAATATTTATACGTAATTTGTTGTCTAATGAGGCTGGTGGTGACAAAGAAATTGCCTGCCTTGTCGAGGTAGTGGTTCCCCAGCTTAGCAAGGTCTAAATAGTTAGAACCTAGGATTGCTGCCAATCCCTGTCATGAATGAAATAGGAACCTTACCAACTAGTTAAAGGCCAGCAAATCTGCCTGGGTTGGAATAATTGAGGCAAACATGCTATCTACGGCCTGCGCCAATTTGAAGTTGTCAGTCACAGTAATTCTACAATGAATTCACTGGAAGAGACAATCAATAAACTTCAGGTCCAATAGTCCAACAGGCGATGTTGAAACCCGCATCATTTGAGAAAATCAGCTTTTTTATGCCACTCTAAAGTTTACCGAGATTCCATGATGGAGTCTAGGGATTGCCTTGTAAGGTTTGTAAAACCCCTAACATAAGATGAACAATTCAAACTGACATATCATCCACACGTCATTAGCCTTAAGTCTGCACAGAGATGTCTAAGCAAATCACTAAGCCACACTCTACACACTTAACATGCAGCACAATATGTAGAAATATATAAGCTATTCAGTTCGACAAAAAATACTAATGATTTTTGTTTAATTATGGTTTGTTTGTTTGATTGGGGTTTCATGTCCTACTCAAGGGTATTTCACTTGTATGACGATGGTCTGTGCCTAATTACTGTGGAAAACAGAGAGGAAACGTCTCAAAAACCACCCTGGTGATTGCTAGAGCCACATCGTGTGACTCACTCTTATACCTGATGGTTGACAGTCAGACTTGATCCCTTGAACAGAACATCGGAGTAGGACTAGTAAGGGCACATGCTAACCACTAGGTCACGGCCGCGGACTCTGTTCAATTATGGTTCTGCATCATATTCAGGTTTAATATTAAACAAACAAATACGTTCACATTTAATATGAATCCATTTCATTTTAACTATGAAATGATGACTTCAACAGAAAATAGAACACCAGGAAACTTAAATGATAGAAATCCCCTAAGGCAAGGGATTTGCTCAGATATTATCATATTTCAGAGACATCACCCTAAGCTCAAAAAATTTTAATTGCCTCTTGTTCGATCATGACATTTACATTTGTGTTAATTTAATAAAATTTGCTTCAAAATAAAAGCATTGTAGTGATGACAAGGGTTTCTGAAAACAGCCATCATGACCTTGACCCTATCGACCAGACAGGTGTAGGACATAAGCCCCCCTGGACACGATCCCCCACGGACACGATACCCCCCGGACATAAGCCCCCCTGGTCACAAGCCCCCCTAGGATATAAGCCCCCCC
>JAQQZZ010092182.1:0-17563 GCA_030265115.1 Mopalia vespertina
TTTCACAAATAAGAAAATGATGTGTTGTTTCATATGTAATCTGGTATGCTGAAGACAATGGGATCATTTATAATTGTTTATTCCTTCCCATAATGCATCTCGAAGCCCAAACGAGGCTAAAACGAATATGGCCCAAATATCCTCAGAACCCCGGCATTGCTTCAGCAGAAGCTATATTTAAACTTATGTTTCTTAACTTTCGAGATTACTATCTCCGTTATTAGAGAAAAGATAAATACAATTAACAATGCTACATATGGATAGATAAATACATATACTATATATATATATTTTGAATAAATGAAGATATATATATATATATATATATCACGTCGTCAAACAAAATATTTTAATATGCTGTGGTTAAAAGTTTGTGTTTTTTGTTGTTACTGTAATAAATGTATTATTTTTCATACATGTGTGTACAATTCAATTCAACATATATACAGAGTGAAAAAATAATAAGATTTGAATCTATTTAGCGAGGAGGCAGTGGCTTTGGTTAGTTTTGAATAATTGTTTATTGCAATCTGTTCCATTCACGAACACCAAATGGGTTCTTAATATGCGGCGAGACAGGTGTATCAGGAAAACTCATAGTCCATGTTATGAGAATATAAGGATGAGCCGAATCCCCATCAAGTTTTTTACAAACATATCACTATCTCGGTTTTATTTATTGATGTTCCCCAGAAATGTCAGCACTGTCTTTAACTTAACAAAATTGTGCCCCTTATAGCCCTTTGTTGTGAGAGAACAGAGTTAAGTTTGATATAGTTATTCTGTTAATTGCTTTTATTTTAAATTATAGTTTATTCTTGTCCTAATGTACATAGATGTATGCTGTATGTGTTCTTCCATAAATCGGCATGTATTCTGGACAGTAGCCTGTCATACTATTCAGAAATAAACGTTTTAAAAACAATACATATATCTGTGCAAGAATGGGCAATGTATTCTATGCGATTTGATACTATGGGAAACGAATTAGCCACAAACTGAAAGAGGAAGTCTTACCTATTATAACAAGGTTCTAATAAATAATGCGGTTTACGTTGGCCAAAAACTGAACGACGTATAACAACCAGTCGCTGGTTTCATAAATCAAACGGAACACATTTCGTAATTTCATAAATATTGCATTTATTCTTCATAACAAAAAGACAGATTAAGGAAGGCTTATAATATTGTTGATATATTTGGAATGTTATGCCAATGAACATGCTTTGAAAATAAGCACGAATATGCCATTGTGATCATCCACGTATTTCAATTTATTTCATTTCATGATGGTGGATGATACTTATAGTGTAAAACCATACCTGTACACAGATACACAACAAATTGCTTACATCATGCCTTAATATGAATAATGATACACCAAAAATATATAGATATTTGATAAATATTTCTCTCTTATAAAAGCTGTTCTAGATAAACCTATATTATATACATAAAACAACATTATATGTAACAAATGAACTGATATGCGTGTTTTTAGTATTCCAATATACAATGATACATGTAAAAGCATGAATATGTGAGCATTGCATGTACGTATTGAGATTCGCGTTACCGGTTTGCGGTAAATATCAAGCTAATATCAATGGAACGAAATAGCTTGATTAGCACTAACTTTTGACAAATATATGTCTATATTATGATTGAATAGGAAGTGATATAACAATAGTGTAGGAGTGACTTACAAATATATTTGCAGATCTATCCTCGTACATAGTTCAGACGAATCTAAAACAAAGACAGTTATAACGCCTAACTGTCCCAATAGGCCTCTGTATTTTTGCCAACACGGTTCTTCTAACACAGAGTAGCATGGACGGTAGGTTTTGCGTTTCTGTTCACCAATCGATTATGTCTTAGATGCCAAGCATGTTGTATTTATTGTCCGAAGCATTGCCTCTCTGCGTAGCTATAAGAATTGAGGTAGATCTGGGAAACTTAGCCAATAATAGGCATATGGTTTACAGCTTTGTTTCACTTTATTCACCGACATTTACAAAGCCAACATCTTTGTAGTTTTGATTTTTTCTTTTAAATTGTGGCCTCTCAATTATCAATTTCCACATTCACCTTGACATTTTTAATGGTGTAAATCACGAATATTGAACAGTCACGGTAACTATGCACCCAGTTATGTTAAGGTGGAATGTACACGGCGTCATCTACCCAAGGGCTTGTTATGTTCGCTGCTGTCAACATATTTTCACTGAGCGATGGCCAGCTTCTGTCCGTTTTGAAGTTGCTGTACATCCAGATGTCCGGACGTGGGATGCTAAAGTAACTTTCCTGGTCAAATATGGACTCTACATCAGAATCAGGATCACGTCTGCAACAAAAACAAATGGAAGTGAGAAAAGTCATTTGTTGGGATGTTTCGATTGTTGTATCCAGATATTCTAGGGAAGATAGCAATGACCCTTAACACTGACGCCCCGCCGCACCATTACAAATAAAACAAGAAAAACCCAATGGAGAAACACACAAATATACATCGTGTTTAATTTTGTGATTCTACACTCAAAAAAATACTTTGTTAAATATAACAAAGTACTTCGTTCTATGTTAAGCGAGGAAGTACTTTCTTAAACTACACAAAGTAGTTTAAAATAAAGTAGTTTAAAATAAGCCGCTTTTAACAAAGAACTTTGTGTATATATTTTAACAAAGTATTTCGTCGCTAAACATAGCAGTAAATGTCGGCCACCTAGACCACTCAGCCACCCGGCCTACAAAATAGAAGGTTAGTCAGCTGGGGTCATTTGCTCGAAAGGCAGCCGCTAACACCAGATTAAATCGGTCATACCGGATTAGAGATAGACATACAACTTGGCGTGACGTCATCTAATAGCGGATTACATTTCATCGCGACTCATAGCAACCGGCCCCAGGGGTGTACGAAGTGGACATTCACTTCGCTGGCTAGAAGGCATCTTAAAAATGGTAGATAACGCTTATGTAACCCAAATTGTACACAGGTTACCGCGAAGTGGCAGGGGTTTGCTGTTGTTGTTTATTAATAGTGTCGTACGTCGTGCTCACATTTGACCTATCTATCTGTCATACATCAAGCGCGGTAAGGACAATAAAGTGGACGGGAGCTTGTTTAGTCTGAAGCCACTTACACATGATTTGGGTATGTATTTACGAAGAGTCTAGCACCCCGTGCTTTTCCCCACCAAAGACAGGTAGGTTATTGACTCCTTTATCTAAAAAATATAGTGCATTTATATGGCCTTAGTCTGGTATTACAATATACAGGACCAATCCACACAAAATCAGATACTCGGTATTGTTCTCAGTCGTCCATTTCCGTAAAGATTCCAGAACAGTGCTGAACTTGACAGTGGTCAATGCGAAAGTGCATTACCATAGTTTTATATATGCTCATGAAAGTCTCCCTCCTTCAGGATTTTTGGTTATTTTAAAGGTCCGCAAACACATATACATATTTGACATATATACACGGACTGTGAATATATAAGAACGAGCATTAAGTTCTCCGCTATTGATATCGACTGTTAATTATGCGGGAAAACAAGTATAATTGAATCCATTAACGCCCACAATGACTTGGTATCAACAACAGAAATTAAAATATACTTTTTGCTTGATTTTCTCAGTTTTTGAGTGTAACAAAAATAATCGAAATATTATTGTATCTGAATTGTGATTGAAACTAGACAAGCATTAACACCTCTTTGACGGATTAACATGGTTAACAAGGGGGTAAATGAATAACTGCCTTAACGATTTGAGACACCAAAAGAGTCCCGATCGCTTTTTCCCCCCTTTCAGTCGGCCGCCATTTTTTATCCGCGAATAAATGTTTTTTCTTATTCAACATTAAATCGTTTTTTGACCCATGTTATTATAATACTCTCTACGGAATTAAAGATAGTCGTTCATAAATACTTAAGTCATTTTATTTCCGATAGCAGCTTTAAAATGGAAATATAAAAGAGTGAAACCAAGTAATTTTCCTTCAACACACTGTCAATACTCATCTAACAAACCGGTATAGCTTTCTTGCCAGTTCCGCGCTCCGAGAGACATGTGCAACTAAAGCTTACTGTTATATATCCCTGTAAATTGTAATCCCAGCCTTAACGGGTAGATCAAGCACGGGATGCAGTTGGTGGCGGTCGACAAAACATACTATTCTTTCAATGATGCTAAGCACTTTATTAAATAACATACATACTGTAAAGCTTGTGGCTAAATGTATGTTTTATTAAATACAACAGTCAATGTTAATATAAAATATAAAAAAAAACAACATAAATAACACATACTAACCTTCTTCTACATAAACAGACACACATTGCTATCAGAGCTGCCAAGAGCGCAAGTGCACCGATTGTGGCAGGGGCGATGACTTCTACATTAACAAAAAAAATGTATATTTAGTTGTAAGAATGTCGGTGTTTCGTTCCTTTAATGACAAGAACATAAAAGGCTATTCGTGTTTTCATATACCTATAACAATATAAACAAACATGGCCTGCCACTACATGTGCACGATTCTGCCTCATGTGAATGGTATAAACGTTACAACCAAATGTGTGTTTTGAAAGTTATCTTATAGACTTCCCACCACAGCTTATTGTGTCCTTATGTAGAATAAGAACCAGCAATCATCGGTCTCCGTGGGATACGGGCCAATTCGATAGGTCTGGGCGTGTTAACCGCACATTGTGTAACTAAAATGCTACTGGAAATGAATACCATTATTTATTTGTATGCCCACATTTTGATGATTTTCGTAGAGTTATATACCTAAGTATTATTCAACCAATCCAAGCATAGACAAATGTTCCCAGTTACTAATTGCTAACTACAAAAATACCATTGTTAAACTAGCAATGATGTCATTAAAAATATTAAAGCATTTTGCTCACTAGTGGCAACAACAATAATCTACAATTGCTATAATGTATCTTTATAACTAACTGTCAAATTCCGTTAAAAGAATAAGCACAACGAACCCTGATTATGCTATATAAACTACTTAGATTGGTAAATAAAAATTCGGAACAATTGTAATTGTATACGACTCGTATTGAAACAAGAACCTGAGTTATCTCCCATTTCCCGAATGATCATATGACATTTCCCTAAGATACATAGGCCTACGCTGCCACACGTCGAGTGAGTTGAATCACCTTGCATAGGGTCGTTTCACACTAAACAAATATGACTATACCTCCATTGTTTAATCAAATGAGATCAATGAATACAACTTTGAAAAGTAACACCAACACTTTTGGTTTGTTTGTTTGTTTGTTAGATTGCGGTTTAATGCTGTACTCAAGGGTATTTCACTTATATGACGACGGATTGTCCACTTCTCACGTCTCTTTGCCTAACTACGATGGAAAACCGACAGGAAACCTCGTAAAAACCGCCCCCGCGATATCTGGAGTCACATCGTGAGACTCACTCATATACATAATGGTCGACGGACGGACTCGATCCCGTGAACGGTACATCGAAGTAGGATTAGTAAGGGCATACGCTACCACTAAACAAGGCCGTGGACCCAAACACTTTGGAGAGAACAGACTATATCATAAGGTCATTAAATATCTAAGCATATTAAGTTGGGATTAACGTGAAATCGATATGTTACTAGTGATATAAAGCTTTACATTTATAATAAGTTTTGATAGGACACGTGAGTAATGTGGAAACTTACCGGCACCAACGTTTGTTGACGAAGTTACATCAACTGGACTGGTTGTTGTATTTGTGCCGTTGCCTGTTACAACAGATGTCGCGTCCGTCATATTAGATCTCGCGTCAGTTACGTTTTGTATCACGTCGGCTGTGCTCTCAATTGGCAGGGAATCAGTAATATTGTACGTTGTTGTGGTACTTGACGAATTCGTGAAATCGACAGTGGTCTCTCCGAGTGTCGTATTAACAGGTGTGGTTGGTGGGCTTGTTGCTCTTCCTGCTGTTAACTCCCTTGTTGTTTGTTCTGGAGCAGTTGTCTCATTTGAACTTTGTCCTGGCGTGGTCGGCTGAACTGATGTTTGCTTTGGCGTGGTTGGTTCAACCGTTGTTTGCTCTGGCTCAAGTGATGTTTGCTCTAGAGTAACTAGCGTGGGCGTGGTTGTCTCATTTGTTGGTGTGGTTTGCTCTCTTGTTTGTCTTGCTGGTGAAGTTGGCTGAATTGTTGATTGCGCTAGTGTCGATTGCGTTGTGGATGGTTTAACTGTTGTTTGATCTGGTGTTGTTGGCAAGGTAGTTGATTCTTCTGGTGTGGTTGGTTGAACAGTTGTTCGTCTTGGCATGGTTGGCTGAACTGTTGTTTCAACTGAGGCAGTTGTTGTTTGTTTCGGGGTGGTTGGCTGAACTGTTATTTCCTTTGAAGCAGTTGTTGGTTGTTTTGGTGTGGTTGGCTCAACTGTTGTGTCTACAGCAGCAGATGTTGTTTGTTTTGGTGTGTTTGACACAATAGTTGTTTCCACTGCAGAAGATGTTGTTTGTTTCGGTGTGGTGGGTTCAACTGTTATTTTCACTGTAGCAGTTGTAGTTTGTTTCGGTGTGGTTAGCCCAATTGTTGTTTCCACTGCAGCAGTTGTTATTTGTTTTGGTGTCGTTGGCCCAACTGTTGTTTCCGCTGCAGCAGATGTTGTTTGTTCTGGGGTGGTTGACCCAACTGTTGTTTGCACTGCAGCAGTTGTGGTTTGTTTTGGTGTGGCTGGTTCAACTGTTGTTTCCACTGCAGCAGTTATTGTTTGTTTTGGTGTGGTTGGCCCAACTGTTGTTTCCAATGCAGCAGCTGTTGTTTGTTTCGGTGTGGTTGGCTCAACTGTTGTCTCCACTGCAGCAGTTGTTTCTTTTGGTGTGGTTGGCTCAACTGTGGTTTTCTTTGGTGTGGTTGGCGCAACTGTTGTCTGATCTGGTGTGGTTGACTTAATTGTTGTTTGTTCTGGTGTGGTTGGCTCAACTGTTGTTTGTTCTGGAGTGGTTGGCTCAACTGTTGGTGGTTCTGGTGTGGTTGGCTCAACTGTTGTTTGTGTTGGTGTAGGTGACTCAACTGTTGTTTTCTCTGGTGTGGTTGGCTCAGCTGTTGATGGTTCTGATGTTGTTGGCTCAACTGTTGTTACCTGTGCAGCAGTTGTGGTTGACACAACTGTTGTTTTCTCTGGTGTAGTTGGCTCAACTGATGTCTGATCTGGTGTGGTTGGCTCAACTGTTGATGGTTCTGGTGTTGTTGGCTCAACTGGTGATGGTTTTGGTGTGGTTGGCTCAATTGTTGTTGGTTTTGGTGTGGTTGACTTCACTGGTGTTTGCTCTGGTGTGGTTGGAACAGCTGTTGTCTGATCTGGTGTGGTTGGCGCAACTGTTGATGGTTCTGGCGTGGTTGGCTCAATTGTTGTTTGTTCTGGTGTGGTTGACTTAACCATTGTTTGTTCTGGTGTGGTTGGCTCAACTGTTGTTGATTCTGGTGTGGTTGACTTAACTGTTGTTTTTACTGGTGTGGTTGGCTCAACTGTTGTTTCTGGTGTGGTTGGCTCAACTGTTGTTTCTGGTGTGGTTGGCTCAGCTGTTGATGGTTCTGGTGTGGTTGGTTTAACTGTTGATGGTTCTGGTGTGGTTGACTCAACTGTTGTTGGTTCAGGTGTGGTTGACTCAACTGTTGTTGTTTCTGGTCTGGTTGACTCAACTGTTGTTTGTCCTGCTGTGGTTTGTTCAACTGTTGATGGTTCTGGTGTGGTTGGTTCAACTGTAGTTGGTTCTGGTGTGGTGGACTCAACTGTTGTTGGTTCAGGTGTGGTTGGCTCAACTGTTGTTTGTTCTGGTGTGGTTGGCTCAACTGTTGTTTGTTCAGGTGTGGTTGGTTCAACTGTTGTTGGTTCTGGTGCGGTAGGCTCAACTGTTCTTTTCTCTGGTGTGGTTGGATCAACTGTTGTTGGCTTTGGTGTGGTTGGCTCAGTTGTTGATGGCTCTGATGTGGTTGGCTCAATTGCTGTTTGTTTTGGTGTTGTTGGCTCAATTGTTGTATGTTTTGGTGTGGTTGACTTAACTGTTGTTTGTTTTGGTGTGGTTGATTTAACTGTTGTTTGCTTTGGTGTGGTTGGCTCAGCTGTTGTCTGATCTGGTGTGGTTGGTTCAACTGTTGATGGTTCTGGTGTGGTTGGCTCAATTGTTGTTTGTTCTGGTTTGGTTGGATCAGTTGTTGTTGGCTCTGGTGAGGTTGGCTCAATTGTTGTTTGTTTTGGTGTGGTTGGCTCAGTTGTTGTTGGCTCTGGTGAGGTTGGCTCAATTGTTGTTTGTTTTGGTGTGGTTGACTTAACTGTTGTTTGTTTTGGTGTGGTTGACTTAACTGTTGTTTGATCAGGTGTGGTTGGCTCAGCTGTTGTTTTCTCTGGTGTGGTTGGCTCAACTGTTGTTTTCTCTGGTGTGGTTGGCTCGACTGTGGTTTTCTCTGGTGTGGTTGCATCAACTGTTGTTGGCTCTGGTGTGGTTGGCTCAGTTGTTGATGGCTCTGGTGTAGTTGGCTCAGTTGTTGATGGCTCTGGTGTCGTTGACTTAACTGTTGTTTGTTTTGGTGTGGTTGACTTATCTGTTGTTTGCTTTGGTGTGGTTGGCACTATTGTTGTTTGTTTTGGTGTGGTTGGCTCAGTTGTTGTTGGCTCTGGTGAGGTTGGCTTAATTGTTGTTTGTTTTGGTGTGGTTGACTTAACTGTTGTTTGTTTTGGTGTGGTTGACTTAACTGTTGTTTGCTTTGGTGTGGTTGGTTCAACTGTTGTTTTCTCTGGTGTGGGTGACTCAACTGTTCTTTTCTCTGGTGTGGTTGGCTCAGCTGTTGTCTGATCTGGTGAGGTTGGTTCAACTGTTGATGGTTCTGGTGAGGTTGACTTAACTGTTGTTTGTTCTGGTGTGGTTGGCTCAATTGTTGTTGGTTCTGGTGTGGTTGACTCAACTGTTGTTTGCTCTGGTTTGGTTGGCTCAACTGTTGTTGGTTCTGATGTTGTTGTCTCAACTATTGTTGGTTCTGGTGTGGTTGGCTCAACTGTTGTTGCTTCTGGTGTTGTTGTCTCAACTGTTGTTTGCTGTGGTGTGGTTGGCTCAACTGTTGTCTGATCTGGTGTGGTTGGATCAGTTGTTTTTGGCTCTGGTGTGGTTGGCTCAATTGTTGTTTGTTCTGGTGTGGTTGGCTCAACTGTTGTTTTATCTAGTGTAGTTGGCTCAACTGATGTCTGACCTGGTGTGGTTGGCTCAACTTTTGTCTGATCTGGTGTGGTTGGCTCAGTTGTTGTTGGCTCTGGTGTGGTTGGCTCAATTGTTGTTTGCTCTGGTGTGGTTGACTCAACTGTTGTTTTATCTGGTGTAGTTGGCTCAACTGATGTCTGACCTGGTGTGGTTGGCTCAACTGTTGTTGGTTCTAGTGTGGTTGACTCAATTGTTGTCTGATCTGGTGTGGTTGGCTCATCTGTTGGTGGTTCTGGTGTGGTTGTCTCAATTGTTGTTGGCTCTGGTGTGGTTGGCTCAACTGTTGTTTGCTTCGGTGTGGTTGGCTCAACTGTTGTTTGCACTGGTGTGGTTGGCTCAACTGTTGTTTGCTCCGGTGTGGTTGGATCAACTGTTGTCTGATCTGGTGTGGTAGGCTCAACTGTTGTCTGATCTGGTGTGGTTGGCTCAACTGTTGTCTGGTCTGGTGTGGTGGGCTCAACTGTTGTTTGCTTTGGTGTTGTTGTCTCAACTGTTGTTTGCTCTGGTGTGGTTGGCTCAACTGTTGTTTTCATTTGTGTGGTTGGCTCAACTGTTGTTTGCTCCGGTGTGGTTGGATCAACTGTTGTTTGTTCAGGTGTGGTTGGCTCAAATGTTGTTTGCTCTGGTGTGGTTGGCTCAACTGTAGTTTGTTCTGGTGTGGTTGGTTCAACTGTTGTTTGTTCTAGTGTTGTTGACTTAACTGTTGTTTGTTCAGGTGCGGTTGGCTCAGCTGTTGTTTGTTCTGGCGTGGTTGACTTAACTGTTGTTTGTTCTGGTGTGGTTGGCTCAACTGTTGTTTGTTCGGTTGTTGTTGGCTCAACTGTTGTTTGTTCTGGTGTGGTTGACTTAAATGTTGTTTGTTCTGGTGTGGTTGGCTCAATTGCTGTTTGCGCTGGTGTGCTTGACTCGACTGTTGTTTGTTCGGGTGTGGTTGACTTAACTGTTGTTTGTTCTGGTGTAGTTGGCTCAATTGCTGTTTGCGTTGGTGTGGTTGACTCAACTGTAGTTCGTTTGGGTGTGGTTAGCTCAACTGTTGTTTGTTTGTGTGTGGTTGGCTCAACTGTTGTTTGTTCTAGTGTGGTTGATTCAACAGTTGTTTGTTCTGGTGTGGTTGGCGCAACTGTTGTCTGTTCTGGTGTGGTTGGCTCAACTGTTGTTTGTTCTGGTGTGGTTGACTCAACTGTTGTTTGTTCGGGTGTGGTTGGTTTAACTGTTGTTTGTTCTGGTGTGGTTGGCTCAACTGTTGTTTGTTCTGGTGTGGTTAGTTCAAATGTTTGTTCTGGTGTGGTTGGGGCAACTGTTGTTTGTTCTGGTGTGGTTGGCTCAACTGTTTGTTCTGGTATGGTTGGCTCAACTGTTGTTTGTTCTGGTGTGGTTAGTTCAAATGTTGTTTGTTCTGGTGTGGTTGTAACAACTGTTGTTTGCTCTGGTGTGGTTGGTGCGAATGTAGTCAATTCGGTTGTTGTATATACAGCTGTGGATACAGTTGTTGTTGGACATCCTACATTTGGTGAAAAATAAAAGACAGCAATTAGCACACAGGCATAGTCTAATAAATAGTGAAATGTATAGAGATAAAACGGCCCTGTGAACACAGCTTTGAGTCGTTGACTTTTTATATTTTTTAAATTGTTTGACTTGTTTTTCTTCTATACCGTATATTATTATAAACTGTTATATGTAATTGTCAAGTTAAAAGGTATCCCTTCCATGCTTTTATCGTGAAAACCTTATCTTATTTTCAAATAATAATCAAAACACCATCAATGTTCATGTTTTAATTATCTCTATGTTATCTTGAGGTAAGAGAAGAAAAACGAATTCATCCAGAATAAATAGCTTGAACGCTGCTGTTATTAACAATTGTGTTTCTCAATGTGAGGATACCTTTCAGACTCGCATTATAGCCATTCATGTATTAAACCGACTTGATATATCGTGTATGATGATTATCCCATACCAATCGGGGATCTCTTGATGTTGAGTAATCTGCCTATATAATACATCCTATTAATTTCATCTCCATGTGCCCACTATGGAGGCAAATATCCAGAGTCAAAGTCCGTCATCTACAAGATTTTCTTTCTCGCTCACGATGGTTGTTCCACGTTTAAACGTCTAGCGCAGGGCATTATGGGTAATTTGCATGGCCCCTATTGTAAACAGCAAACGAAATCTTGTCGATGCCGGACTTTGACTTTAGATGTCTGCCTCCATAGTGAGCACATTGTTCTAAATAAATAGGATATATTATTTAGGCAGATTACTCAACATCAAGAGATTCCTGATCAGCTGAGCGAAGTGGTTAACTTGTTTGAGCAGAGGTGGCTAAATCCCGACCGAAAATCATTATCTATTGGCGTAGCTCTAATGAGGTATGAATGAATAGAGCTACGAGACTAAGCTAGTTCTTATGTTATCACCAAAGCTACCGTATCCGTACACTCTAAACACTATATGTTGTTGTATCTTGTCAGACTCACTTTGGATTTGTTATCTTCGGCTTTTAGCATAAGGATTCCATTTTACATTGGAAGGAAATGATCATTTTGATCAGTACAGGGTTAATCACCATACAATATATAGACTGACCAGGTTGTATGTTGTCTAAACTATACAAATGTTTTCATCAAATACAATCTCAAAAAGATAGGGATCTCTATAAGTAGGTAGCAGCTCAGTCTGTTTGGTAATAATCCTATCACACAACGATCCCTGTTTCCCAAGAAACAGTCAGTGATCGGTCTAATAACCATTGACTTATAGATGCTCTGTCGCCATGGACATGAAGCTCGTGAGCGTAGCCCACGGCGCTCAATAATAGAGGCGACCATTTACAAAACAATTCGCAACTTACCCAATTATCACAGACATTAAAGAGCTATTTTATTGTTATCGCCATCAACTGATCGTTCATTTAAAGAATTAGCTCTAGAGGCAGTATGAGTCAGATTTTGCAACTGTTTGACAGCATTTAAAAGACGTGTCTTCACAATTATGCCAGAGTATGTTCCCTTATTGCAAATGATACTGTAGCTGTGGCAAACTACTGAATTAATGACCTTAAACAAATAATTTAATATTGCCTGCTGTCCTGTGGCGACAATCCATACGTTCAGTGGCTTCCTTGTGTTCATCGGAACTTATTTCATGTCTAATGAAGATAGTGACAGGTGACAATCTACTACTGTAACAGGTATAATACCCGACCAATAAAGGCTGTGGGTTCCATGAGTTTTTGGCCCTTAATCACCCTCAATTTTCCCTCCCAATAACTATAAACATACATTTTAACACCAGATATTGCCAGATACAATATATATGGAACTATTTGTAAACTTACCCAAAACGTAATCATTTAGTCGACACTGAACCGGGGAATTCCCATATGCTAACATTTCCTCTGGTTCTGCTGGCCGGAGGCCGTCACGACAGGTACACAAAGAGGCCACACACTCCTGTTCAAAAATATTCTGACAGTCCAGATCTGTATTGCATGTTCCGTTGAGAAAAGATTTATCCGCTGCCACACAATTACTGGATCCATCATGGACGAATTGTGTGGGGCAGTCACAGAGAGAAGAACTGTTACATACGGAAAAGAATCCAACACACGATCCAACCGGGTCTCCACAGCTTTCTCCATACATTGCAGCTAAATGTAGAAAACATAAAAACATAGAATACTGAAATGGCTTGGCCAGACGCGTATGTAATGGGACCATTGAGACCCAGACGTGTAAGGCAAACCGTTTTATCACTTTACCTTTATTCTACATATGTCGAATTAGTTTTGCTTTTATTTTACTTATGTGCAACACTTTTTTACATATGTGAAATTATTTTTTACTTATGTTGAAAATATTTTCACTTATGTGAAAAACAATTCACATATCCTATAAAACTATATTTTACATCTGTAGAATTCTTTTCAACATATGTAAAATTCTTGTCAACAAATGTGAAATTCTTTTTCACATAAGTAAAATAAAACACAAAAGCCTAACTATTTCACATATGGGAAAAAGAATTTCACTTAGGTGAAATAAACTTTTATATGTGAAATTTCACATACGTAGAAAAGAATTTCACATATGTGGAAAACAATTCAACATATGTAGAATAAAGGTAGAAGTGAAAAAATGGCTAGCCATAGACGTGTACACCGATCAAATTGTAACTTCAAGATAGAGACAAGAAATATAAGGTTGCTCTTCTTGGCTGTACTTTGTGCTCGTGGTTAGATATTATATATGGGCGTTGCAACAACTCAATTATCTCATCTCTTAAATTTTGGAAATGATATGAAATTTAATTTGTAATTCACGAGGGCCGGTAAGGTTTGGTGAAGCCAAATGTTACATAGATATATGTAAAGGACACGAACAGCCCTCCTGTACATCAGTGAGTACTAAATTGATGTCGGTACAGTTGTTTCACTTTGTATGCCCTACTCTAGTCACGCATTCATTTCATAAAACATGGGACCAACTCCGTACAAGGAAGTGGGATAGAAGATTGAATCAACATTATATCGGGCAAAGAATCGACTAAAGTAATTATGGAGGGTGAGAAAATATAATGACGTCACATTGCAGAACAAAATAAAATATAAACATTTAAAATTGAATTAGAACCTACAATTATTTAAATAAAAAAAAAGCTTTATGGTTTACTGACCAACATGCTTTGTTTTGATCCACGTATTTATCCTTGTTAATTACCCTAATCTATCTATCTTGTTCTATTGATAGAAGGAAATGTTGTAGAGTTGGAGTTCTAGACACCCGCTACTACACGGCCTGCGATTTTTTGTTATAGAAAATAGCAATTTTTTTTTTGTCTAGAATATGTTGCAACAAACATTGTGTCAATAAAATATCAGATAAATAAATTTGTGGTGATTGATTTATTGGTGTTTTTCGCCGTGATTAAAAGTATTTCACTTAAATGACGACGGTAGACTATATTCCGACAATAACTGACACTAGCACAAGGAAGATGTGAGCGTTTGAATAATGTTGAAAAGTTAATTTTCTTCCAGTGCAGTAAAGACAACATTCTTACTCTTTAAACAACCTGATTTAGTCAGAGAGCAATCATATTGGAAGACAATGTTAAGCATTTCTACGTATTATAAAGTTGATCCTTTTTCAAAACCAGACAGCGGTTTTGTGAGTCAACTCTAATCATTAGCGAGGTTTTAAATCCAATTATATCGCGACGTTTCTGGTTGTTGGTCATAATATAAGCAAAAACAATTTAACGCATAAAATAATATGAACATCTGACAGTTATAAACCTTATCCCATGAAACGTTGTAAATATATATGAACAAATATATACTCTTTTTTAGCCTGTTTGTTGTTATCCATGACCTGACCTTTGATTATATTAGGGGGATATTCTTGGCAGAAGTCCAACTCGGACTAAATTTACCCAAAAGTAAAAAGTGTATGTAAGAAATTCACCTGGAATGCAGTCTGTTTCGTCTGAATTACTTGTGTAACCAGCATCACAGATACAAATTCTTTCAATACAATCTCTGCCGACGCATGATGAATTCGCAGGGCAATCTGTCAACGATAAACAGGCCGCAAATAAAGCTGACTGTACAGGTTCGGTCACCGACAAGGTGGTTTCTGATCTAGTTGTTCTGGTGACGGTCGATGGCGCATCAGTCGTTGAAACACTTGTTGGATTAGCTCTTGTTGTTTCTGTAACCTGATCCGTATCACATTCTTCTGGCGACAGATACATACAACATTCATTTCAATAAATCTTCAGATATTTGGTACTGGGAGAGTCAATGAGAGAACTAGTCAGCCTAACATTATGTTTTGTGTGGTTGCAATGTCTATCGTCTAAGCGTTAGCGAAACGCATAAAATAATATGAACAGCTGACAGTAATAAACCTTATCCCATGAAACGTAGTAAATATATATGAACAAATATATACTCTTTTTAGCCTGTTTGTTTGGTGTTATCCAAGACCTGACTTTTGATCATATTAGGGGGATATTCTTGGCAGAATATCATTTGAATATAAATTTGAATTTGCATTTGTATATTTTGGTACTGGGAGAGTCAATGAGATAACTAGTCAGCCTAACGTTATGCTTTGTGTGGTTGTAACGTCTAACTAATACTCTATAAATCCAAATTTCCTCTGTGAATTATCGCGTTTACTACCAGCATATAATATTAATTTGTCTACTTTCTTGTATATTGTTGTTTCAAAGCCTGAATCAGATATTCAAAGTTGGCAATACTTCTTCAAGTTAAATATTGACATTGTTGATTGAGGAGTTGATATATTAATTGATATTTCAATCGATTGGTTGATTGGGTGATGGATTGATGTATTAATTTGATTGATTATTTGGTGATTTAATTGCATGGTTCATAGAAAGATTGATTTAATACTACTAATTAATTTGTTTTGCAAATGATAAAACGACAATTAATAAGAATTGGTAATACGTAAATGAATACATATTTATAAATGGTTAAATCTGTTACAACTTCTAAGAAGAAGGTGTATAACCTCCATGACATTTCTATGAACATCTACCTACTTTGCTTCTATTATTAAACATGTTTTACAGCTAGTTGTAAAATGGACTGTTGGATACATCAATAAATGCATCACCCAGGATCAAACCCGTCTCTCAAACTGCTGGATTTATGAAAGGTTGTTTAGATTATATATAATTTTGAGAGGTTTCCATACGGATGCCATCAATTATAGGCACCTCTCAAAATTATATATAATCTAAACAACCTTTCATAAATCCAGCAGTTTGAGGGACGGGTTTGATCCTGGGTGATGCATGGATGCATACACAATTGCTGTTTCCATACGGATGCCATCAATTATTGGAACAACAATTGTTTATGCATCCAGGTAATATCCTTGAAAACATTCAATAACAAGCATCTATACGTTATCCGATGACCACGACATAGGCGACTTACAGTAGGTGTTTGGTCCTCTGGCTAAGGACAGTTTAGTTGAAGAATAGCAATGCTGTCTTTATTTAGCACTGGAGGAAAATTTACTCTGCAACATTACGGAAACGCTTTATATCTTGGTTGTGCTAGAATCAATTATTGTTGGAATACACCCCCGTCATATAAGTGAAATACTCTTCAGCACGGGGAAAACACCAATCAATCAATCATTCAATATATTTGTTTAAATAAAGCGGAATCTTACTAAGTGTGTAGTTGTCGGGCCGACATTCGACAGAACCCGGATAGGAAAGTAATTCTTCTGGTGTTGCTGGTCTTAATCCGTCCCGGCAGCTACATACTGCATTTTTACACTCCTGCTCAAATACATTCTGACAAACCATGGACATGTTACAGGGCCCACCAAGATAAGGAAGGCCTTGGATCCCACAATGTTTTCCTGATGGATCCGGGGTTGAAACACCCAAGCACTTGCATTCACCCGAAACACATTCAGTGTGATAACCCACACATCTACCTTGGTTCACTCCACAGGAATTTCCGAGATAACGTGCTATTAACAGAAACAAACAAATATCAACATTGGATGTCTATTCCGTATATTGATTAATAAAAGCCATACTTATTTAGAGATAATAATAACCGATATCAGAGGGACACGCTATGTTTTAGGATAGCACCTTATGTTTGATTAAATGAAACAAATGATACGAAAAAACCAGTCTTAGTAATGGGCGATATAAGTCTGCGTTTTATCAGTATCACCGAATCTAATTATTGAGAAGTATTTAACATATTTGGACATACCAGGTACACAGGACGTCTCGTCCAAACTTGACGCAAAGCCCGAATCACAGAGACAAATTGAGCCATCACAATCTCTTTGAATGCAAGATGCCGAAGGTGGGCAATCTCGGGAATCGACGCATTGGGCAAACAAACTAGAATTCCCTGACCTGACTGGTACCGTTTGTGTTACGGTCGTGTCTTCACTGGATTGGGATGTTATGATAGGTTTTGTTTCTCCTGTTGATACAGTAGGACTTGTTTGCTCTTGTGTGGATAAAACAGGCATTGTTTGCTCTTGTGTAGTTGAAACAGCTGTTGTTTGCTCTTGTGTAGTTGAAACAGATGTAGTTTGCTCTTGTGTAGTTGAATCAGGTGTTGTTTGCTTTTGTGTAGTTAATTCGGGCGTTGTTTGCTCTTGTGTAGTTGAAACAGATGTTATTTGCTCTTGTGTAGTCGAAACAGGCGTTGTTTCCTCTTGTGTAGTTAATTCGGGCGTTGTTTGCTCTTGTGTAGTTGAAACAGATGTTATTTGCTCTTGTGTAGTCGAAACAG
>JAQQZZ010092193.1:0-17561 GCA_030265115.1 Mopalia vespertina
GGTTTGGTGTTTGTTTTATCCCGTCTTGTCTTTTTTTGTGGCGTTTTGGGGGCCCCCCCCCCCCCCCCCATTGGGCTGACACGCCGTCATGCGAGTGAGATAACCTTAAGTACGGCGTTAAACCCTAATCAAACAAACAGCAGCTCTTCTTGTGATGTTAGGATAGCGACAGGATAACTCAGAACCAACCTTACCTAGTATAACATATTATAAAAATCCGCTATAATTAAAATGTTAGCAATTTGGTTATATTTTTACTTTAGAATAATTTTATAATAAACAAACAATCGAGTAGTTTTCTCTGTTGTAACTAAAGATATATGTAGGCAAACACATGTTTATGACGCTTAAACACAGCATCCACCTTTTTACAGTTTACCCGGTGCTATAACCCAAATCTATCCAAGACTGAATATTAACAGGAAATTCAATGGAAATCTGTTGACGAGAAAATGGACATATATCGCATCATCCCAAAAGATGAGATAAAACCATCTCAAGTTCTATTTAGATTATCTCGAATTACAAATGTTTACAGAAACACATACGTGCTCATTTACCAAACATTGAACCCAGCTGTGATCATCTTTTAGATATAATGTACTATATAACTTAGTTTGTCAGATCAAAGTACATAAACTCCTAAGGACCTTGCCGTGGCAACACCGATTGATCATATCTCACTAATATCAGGGGTGGGTGCACCGAGGGAGTTTCCTGGTGCCCTGCATGGTGCTCTCGGAGCTAAAGGGCAACGTATAGAAAATTTTGAGAATTTCATGTCAAAATTTAAAAAAAACAACAACATTTTTGTGTATGGCTTGCAGACAAACTTTCTACAAGAGTTCAGACGGGTCTGCAGTGCAAAAGCGTATCCGAGAACTTATAGTGTAGCATATGTCAACATTTAAATTATAGAATGTCAACAGTCAAACGGTAGAATGTCAACACGTACATGGTTCACTGGGTGTGTCGCTTGTGTTTTTAATTTGATTTCTGTAAACCAACTAAGCACTCAGAGCGTTGTGAATAGGCCCTCTATGTAAACGCGGCAAAATCTTAAGCACCGCTAAAATCTTTGGAACGGAAGGTAGAGAGTGGTGGGAAGAGTAGGGATGAAAGCCTGTCTCGAATGAATACAAGTTCTCCGCTACAAGTGTCTGGGCTATCATTTTAAACAAATAGTCCTTCAGACTAATTAAAGCTAAACCAGTACATGGTTGGAATTCACTCGAAGATGTTAAAAGTTTGTGTGAAAAGAAATGTCATTATTTTGAATAGTTAATCGGCTATAAATTTTAGTATCCGTAACTTCCTCGCTACGCATCTTGACGCGTAGGGTTGGAAGGGAGCTCCCTGTTGCCCTGGTGTTCTCCAGGCTAAGGGGGTAACATGAAGGCGATCTGTTTGTGGTGCATTTGTATTGCTTCCTAACATTGTCCTGTATTTGTTCCGTATTGTCTTTGTTTGTTGCCAGAGGTTTACTTCACACATCCAGCTGGCACGCCGTCATATGAGTTAAGTAACTGTAAGCGCGGCGTTATAAACCCAAATTAAACAGACAAACAAACACATCTTGGCTGTTGCGCGTCTTAAGCCGATTCCAATTCCTTGTAATAGTAGGCTAAACTCACAGTTGCTTTATGTGATCGAGTGAAATCAATCAGAATGGTGAATAGTATAGTTATATTAGTATATGTATAGCTTCCCTGGAATCCGCCTAAAATAGACATGTACCATTCTTGAGAAGAACACATTTTCAATTTAATTCAGTTAAAACAATTATTCACCAAACGGAAAGAAACAAGATTTGTTTGGTTGTTTGATTGGGGTTTAACGTCGTACTCAAGGATATTTCACTTATATGACGACGGATTGTCCACTTCACAGTGTTCCGTGCCTCATTACGGTGGTAAACCGGGAGGAAACCTAGTAAAAACCACCCCCGCGATTGCCGGAGCCACGAAAGAAACAATAAGAAAAGGCAATAGGATTATCGACGATGAGGCGGTAAAGCCTTGTTCTATCCCAGAATATAAGTTTAGGTTTTGGGCTTACATTATGACTGGTCATAGTCCTTGCTTTTAACCGTTTCCCCAAATAGTGAGCCGGTTTTCCGCCGTAATAAAGTAGGGCGGAGTAAGAAATGGACAATCGTTCGTCATATAAGGGAAATATCCTTGAATACGACGTTAAAGTCCAATCAATCAATCAAACAAACAAACTCACCAACCTCTTCTAACAATCAACTAAGAGTCCTTCTACATTGATATGGCCAGTCAATATTTTGGAGTCAATTACTCGGAAATAGAGAGAATGCTTTGATTTTATATATATTTTAGAAATTGTAGAATATATATACGTATGGTATGGCATAAGTCTGAAAGAGTCCTTTAAAGACATAAATACATATGCGAGGAGTGGTTTTGTGCTATAGATAAACTACACACGCCCGTCTTGTGTACATAATTTTGTTCAAGCGTCAGTTGTATCGGTACCAAGGCATTTAGCTGCGGGGATGTCTGGATTGAATTATGTATTCTGTCAAAACTTCTTGCTCGAAGGAACTGGGGCGCGACGGAAACATACTCATAAGCAATATTCGTTACTAGGCACTGGTAACGGCGTGTCAGTTTATCCTCCTCGCCTGGACCTAAGGGGTTTGGTGCCGGGTAACTTGACCCGCTCAACTCGCCCTTGTCTGCTGGTATCTGATACGTTAACCGATGCCTACAAGAGATGCAGACAAGTATAACACAGATAAAGGGCCGACCTTTTGTGTCCCGTCATTTCTTTTCGCAAGAATTTAAGTTAGGATTAAGAAACGTAGACTATACAATTTAAGGCCAAAGTCGGAAGCAATGCGAATATAACACAAACCACATCCTCGTTTTTTGCGTAGAGAGTCGTGGGAGTTAATTGGTCAGAATTTAATCTCCGCGTATAAAACTGACCGAAAATGCTTCTCGGGGAATCTTAGTTATCTCAGAAAGTATCAAGATTTGAATCTTCAAGTCTCGTGTCTCAAGTCTTATCCGTTCAAAATCTCATGTTGTTCGTTCCCGCTCAATTTAACAGATTTTGTCTGGCCAAGATTTGAAGACGCGACTAGCATTAAGATGTATAGACCAAATCTTAATCATGCAGTGATGGTGTCAGCCCAACGGTTGTTTTATGTTCACATGTTACGGCTAATATATTTTTTGCGTGTTTGTTTGGAATTTTGTTAACGCCGTACGCACTTTGTAGCGTTCTGATTGGATAAATTAATCTAAAGCATAGTTTCAGCAAATTGTTTCGGAAGAATTGATTTGCATTAGATTTTAACAAAATCTCTTTGCTTTGGAATATATTTCGACTTTCGGACAAGTGAATCTTCATGCGCAGTGGAACTTTTCTTTTTCTTGACACCTTTCACTCACTAAACATATTTGAGCGTTTCCCCTCTCAAAGCGTTCTCTTATCTTCCCCTTTCATCGATGCCTATTTGGTTAACAATTATAAACACAAACGCTTCCTATATCTGTCAGTATAGAAATCACTACACAGTAATTATCCCATCAACGCCTTTACGGACGAAAAGAAGTTCCATTATGTTGAAAACTTGGGTAAATCACAAGGGCTTGGAGAATGGTAACGAATAACTTTGTTTAAAATAAGGTATTTGTATATGTTTAATTCTGCGCCGGTTCACTAATCCCGTTTTAGCTATGCATAAATTAATATTAGTATTATTTTGGCGAAAAATCATGAAATTTTAGAATTCAAACACACGAAATATCCTTCAGTCCTTTGCAAAATCGCATCCTTGCTTCCCAAAAGTGTAACGGTTACCCCATTGACTTGTCTTTCAACGCCTTTATCTCGTCTTCTTACAGAGTTCCGCCAGTAAAGACCAATTTGCTTACAATTTGCTTGAACATTCCACTAAACTACCTAACCGTAAATTAGCAGAGAAAACTTTCTACGTAACAACTATTCTAGATTTTCGAGGCAGGCCGATAAGTACAGGTTTGCTAGCCTCATGTTTCCGTTGAAGCGCATTCCAGAAAAAGGCAAAAAAGATACAAATTTATAATACGATAAATAAAAAATATGAGTGCAACTAGAATGTGTCGATTACGGCAATAGTTTTGAAGGATTTCATCATTATGTACAAAACATCTGAAAATCTAAAGTGAAACGTAAAAATCACCAACAAGCACAGTATTAGCCAGAAATCAAGAAGAGGGTGTCTCAAATCACCATTTGCCAGAAACAGGGTGTCTCATTTTACTGTTCCCATATCTTATCTTTGTTAAATTTGACTCAAACCGTGACACCGAGACACCCCTCTGGCTAACACTGTGCCAACACGTAATTGTACGAACAAGTTGCAACAGTGTATCATAGGTTAAGGTATATTTTCCCCTTTTCTGTGGTTAATATGCCATACATAAAACGAATTTTACCACAGTTTAAAAGCATAAAATCAGTTGTATACAAATATTATCAAATTTGCAGAAATAAGGACAGATATGCAAATATTTCCAAGAAAATCAAAGCGTTCCAAATTTAATTAATTTAATGTTCCACTTTTCTTTGATTAGTCTACCATGTCGGTAGTGTTACCAACGCTTCCAAATTTGAAGAAAAAACCCAACCGTTTTAATGACATTTTGAGATAACTTCAGATAAAATTGTTTTCAGCGAAGTGATTAAAAGAAACGAAAGCGTGTGTACGTTACAGTGTACTGCTATAGTTAGTATGTCGCTTCATTAATCAAACGATTAGGTATAAATAGATGTGTCCAATGGGAATTTATCTGGACAGAAAATAACAACCACTGCTTGCTGCCACACACAGAAGGCAGTTATTTATTTACCAAGGAAGTCCTTCGGGAATGCAAGTCTCATTCAAAGGCTCCAGGTTTCTGTAATTTCCGTTCATGACCACAGACACAACAAGCGGCTTGTTACATGAATTCAACAATATAGTGTAAACGTAAACTTTGAGCAACAGTTAGGACATACCGGAGACTGAATATACCAGACACCCGATTACACTGATCATTGGGTATATCAGATACCTGAATATACCAACTACTATAAAGTATATTGACCACTTCATCCACTCTAGATTTCTGAATAAAGCCCCCATATAATATATCAGACACGTGAATATACCGACCACTAAATGAACTAGACAATTGAGTATTGACCACTTGAGTCCTGAATAAAGCACCATATAAAATATCAGAAACCTGAATATACCTGAATGAAGCCACAATATATTACATCAGAAGCTTAACTTAACAGACAACACACCAAAATCCTGATTATGCTGATCCGGGATACACCAGGAACCTGAGTATACCGACTAAGATATATACCAGATACCTGTGTATATCGAACACCCAATGCACCATAAATTTGGGCATACCGACCACTGAATACACCATAACCTTCTTTATATCGATTACTGAATGACCAGAAACATGCCTGTGTATACTGAGCACTGAATTTACCAGAAGCATGTGTATACTGACCACACAATATAGCCTAACCGAAACCTGTGTATACCGACCACTGAATACACCACCATGAGTATATTGAGTATACTGACCACTGAATCTAACAGCATGTGTATACTGATCACTGAATATATCAGAATACGTGGCATATTAACAACAGGATATACCAGAAACCTGAGTATGCCAACCATTGATAATATCGGAAACCGGATACAGATATAAGTCCATTATAAATACAGACACCACCACCACACAAGTACAAGAACCTGTAGTATGGCGTGAAACACCAGACAAACCAAGCTAAATTACGTTGGACAGTTTACCTATGGTCAACTTAATACAATTAGAAATCCCATTAGCGATTGTTCAGTACTGCTGAAATGCTGGGAATATCCGGAGCTGATGTATTCGCCTCGCCTAGAACAGGACAAAAACCTCACATACAAGGGAAATCTAATCACCGAAACAGACATAGGTAATTAGCTAATCAAACTAGCTCGTTCAATAATAGACCAGGTAACGGCAAGTAAATTGACTAGAAAAAGAATCCTGTGGGAAATCGTACAAATGTTATGCCGGAATAACCAGGCTCCATTTCGCAGATTTCGTCAGCGCAAACAAAGCACTCCAATCAACTTTCTGATAAGCCTACATATCTTTGGATTGTGTTACTGTTCCATGACTCCCGACTGTGCGCGAGTTATATTGATTCGGCTAATTATTTACATAGAAAAGCTAAATTTCATATGGAATTTCGGTTTCACAGATGGATTATTTGTCTTGGAAATGTCTTGGCTATTTGTTTTCTCTCTCGCTAGATCTCAGGCGGTCATTGAAGATCTAACGTTGTCATCCTCTAAGTCGGTACCAAACTCTCAAATCTGCAGCAGGTGACTGTTTACTTGGTTACAGAGACGGACTTTTTTGTTGTTGTCAACCTGCTAGTCAAAATACAAATTTGTCCAGATTTGCAAGTAGGAACTTGTTTTGTTGAAACCTGTCCTAATGCTTGTCTTTTGCCCATTTAGTCTTTTGTCTTTGATCTTTCTTGCCAATGGCTCATTCACCAATGTGACCAGGTAATTTAACTCATATTTGGCTTACCTAAAAGTACGTATACGCAACACACTAAGAACACATACAACTGTATCCCGTGAGACATGCTCGTGGCATTTGATTTAAAGGATTATTCCACGATCATAATAATAATACTAAAAAAAAGAAATGGAGTCAATTGGCAGAGAGTTCAAGACGAACCACATAAACGCATATCCGAACATTGCACATTTAAGGTTCAGAAAGTCTATAAATGTCATTTTAATATTTTATATACAAATGCTGCTAGACTGTTTGTAATCTATCATTAAGTGCCACGCAAACCACTTTATAGTAACACACGTATGGTTATTTATCCGCGACACACTGTAATATTTGAACTTTACACCATGATCATGACCATGGCATTTCACTTATATGACGGCGGTGTGCCCTAACAATAAACAACCACATTACCACAACCATATACTGTTAAGTGTTTTACTCTGTTTGAAAAACTAATGCCTTCCAGAGCCATGTAGTAACACACAGCATGACTAACCTTAGAACGTATTGCCCTTAGCCAAATGGCGCGCATTGTGGAAATGGTTGATACAGTTTAGTTTAGGGGGATTCGCATGAACTTTACACAGCGCCGGTTCAGATGACATGTAGAAGCAGAAACTGAATTTGCTCTGCCTGATACCCCTGACATTTGTATTGGTGATATGAACTCCGGGACATAAAATAATCATTTATGGTTGAGTTTGATGTATAACAGATATTTTATTCGCAAAGGGTCGGCAGTTAAAAATAATCAAAACCGGATAAATTCACAATATATGGGCTCGAGAGAGCGGCCTGGAGAGATATCACCACAAAGTTAATTGCTCTTATCTTCATAGAGGGCGCCACTGCTTGCGATGGGATCTCGCGGTATCTTAAATTGACGTAGACACGCCCCAAAAGCCACGCGAGGGGCAAATTCGGTTATCATCTAGGAATACAGAGGAAGGTCTTCTGTTTCATTTATCTAACATAAATCAGACGCCTACAAGAAAACCAGCAAAGAAATAGGTAGAATTCGGTACGTCGAAAACAGAAAATGTCAGGATTTTATCGGAAATCTTCCTATTCTGAGAAGCACATGGCTCCTGTATTGCATAAAAAGTCAATGGGAATGTAACGAATTTGTGGTCAATTCCTGGAATTTCTTAGACAGTTCAAATTGAGCGAACAGTCTTCAATAGCTGTGCTAATCAAAGTTAAAGAAACCTTACTCGTGCTACCCTAAACAAGAAACATCATTTTTTTAAAAACTAAGATTAATTTTTTCTTCGATGGGCATGCTGCTTTTTGTAGGTAGTTTTACTTTTAAACTTTCTATAAAAATAATTAGACCAACAATTGATTATATTGAAGTTTATAAAGTGAAGGGCGCATGTATGAAGAGAGGAATGGCTTTTACAGTCTCGGCATCAAAATAAGCTATACTCGTGGAAGCCGATGGCGGCTATCTCATTACTTCGCTCTTTCACAAAGAGGACGAGGTAACGAGGTGAGTATGGCCTCGCTACCTCGTCCTCTGTGTGAAAGGGCGAAGTAGCGAGATAGTAGCTCTGTTAGCTTCCCCGCCATCTATTTGAAAGAGCGAAGCCGTGAGGTAGCGAAATGTCCGCTGTTGGCTTCCACATATTCCAAAAAAAAAATTCTGCCAAAACTCAAAGAAAGCGGACGAAATAAAAAGTATATTTTTTTTAAATTGACAGATTTTATTAGCTGTCCAAAAATATCAAATATCCAAGGTGTACGCCAAATAGAGTAGTGCATAATATCCTTCAGATTGGACAATCTGTAAGGTTTCCTAATAATGATGTTTTTTCCTGCTCAGGTAGGCCTACTTATATAGCTCTGTAAGTAAGACCATTCGAAGATAAAAAATCTTATCAGTCTATTTTTTTGAGTGTCTATATTTTATTCGTAGTTAGTATTAAAATTTTTAATTTAAGGCATTGACTTGTCATCTACGTTGAGATAAACGATGTAAGTCCAACCGATGAACCGCGTGGGGGAATTAAAGACATATTGGTTGCAAAATAACATGCGTAACAGAGATTTCGCGACTCAATCGACCATTCTAAAACAGACAATCAAATCATTCTCTCAGTTCCTCTAAATTTTATCAATGTTTATTTGTCACTAATAGCCTTCGGATTGATTTGTTTCTAATTCTATTTTGCCTCTGTTTAAATTGAAATCGATTGACATTAATGGGACATTTACGCAGAGTTTCTCTTCTCTGCCCTCTTTGGGGGGAAACAGTATTAAAAAACTTAAACAAAGAATATATGCAGCCTTTATATTAGTGTTGGTATTCTTAACGAAAACGTATGGCCCATTTTAGTATGTAAGTAACACATAAAAACATTTATTTGCCATTTTCTGAAATGTTGATTCCTGCCTATTTTAGACAAGTATTGACTACTTGGTTTAATTGGCTCTTGGTGATTTTTTGCCCAAATCTCAGACACCCTCCTTAACTGGACACTTCCTATGATAACACAATCAAAGAAACCAACGATAGGCCCATACTATTTGGTGTCTAGAAACGGCAAACAGGCTTCATCACAGCAATCAGTTTAAACTAGCACATGCATGGTCGCACTGAAGCAGCCCACATCAACATGGAATCGATACAAAACCATTTTACGGCGCATCTCAATGTTGGTTTCTTTGAAGACGTATCAGATCAACTATAAATCTAGTATTATCAACAACCTTAATTTCTTTCTATAAAGCGTATTATTTAAGCTAGCGAATTCGGTTAATACCACTGCATGCGTTTCGTGCAATCCATAATTCTGGTAATGGAAGGCCCATTAAGTGTCTAAAAAAGCAGAATGGTAAAATAGAGTTAAAAAATCGTTAGGGGTCTTCTAAGAGACAGACAATTTGTTACAAACTATTCAATTCTTTTTTTTAGCTCGAACCAGATCGTTTGGAAATTTGAGGAATCATCTTCATTTAAATACTCGAACAGAGAGTTTTGTGGTCGAGAATTTATTTATGTTATATCAGAAGGATGAATATTGGAATAATACATGTTATGATATATTTGGGTGATCACCGAGACCATTCAGTCAACCACATTTCTGAAACCATTGGTCTCAGTTTACCGTATTTATCGGTCTTGGATTCCCGTATTGTCCGGTCTTGGATCCATATTTATCGGAATTGGATTCCCATACGTACCGGTCTTGGATGCTTGTCTTTAAGGTTCTTGTATTCCCGTATTTATCGGTCTTTGATTCCCGTACTGTCCGGTCTTGGATCCATACTTATCGGTCTTTGATTCCCGTATTTATCGGCATTGGATTCCCATATGTACCGGTCTTGGATGCTTGTCTTTAAGATTCTTGTATTCCCGTATTTATCGGTCTTTGATTCCCGTATTGTCCGGTCTTGGATCCATATTTATCGGTCTTTGAATCCCGTATTTATCGGCATTGGATTCCCATATGTACCGGTCTTGGATGCTTGTCTTTAAGGTTCTTGTATTCCCGTATTTATCGGTCATGGATTCCCGTATTGTCCGGTCTTGGCTTCCCGCATTTACGGTTCTTGGATTCCTATATGTATCGGTCTTAGATTCCAGTATTGGTAAGTCTTCCCGTCTTGGTCTATTGGATTCAAATTTAAGAATCGAAGCCATATCTGTTGGAGCCTACTCTGTCAACTGGCCTATGTTCGAATAGATGGCACACTCAAGAGACAATAGCTGATAGTTTGTAGTCTGGTACCTCTCCATGAATAAATATAGCCAATTCACCTTCAAGGTTCCAGTCTAAGGGTTATTTTAAATAATATCACAATGATTGAAGTAGAGTGTAAACGAAATTTTTCAAAACGACACAAACTTACAATTATTATAAAATGAAGTTTTCTTAATACTATATCCAAAGCCATAATTCATTGGAATGATCAACCCTTTTAGTTACAGTGCACGTATGCATGGATTGATAGAAGTCAATGTCTCGAGAGCCAATAACGATAAATTGAATTATTGATTTAGAAAATTTGAATAACGTTATGATTAACAGCCCTCTGATGCTTTGTAAGCTGTATGTATTTTAACTAAAAACTTAGACTGAAAAATTTAATTTCGCTAAAATATTGAATATTTTTGGAAATAAAGGGGGACAATTTTTAAGAATATATTTCAGCTGAAATTGACTTTTTGTTGAAGTTGAAGGGTCTTTATTGGGCCTCTCAAAACTACTTCTATCAATCCCTTGTATGCTTGGCTGAAGGATATTTAATAGATAAGCCTGGTGTTCGGCTGAATTTTAAATCTAGTTTGCTGTTTGGGTTATTAGGACCAGGCAGTACATGCGTGGTTGAGGAATCCATCACAGTCTTGATCAATTTGATCAAACCCATCTATCTTGTCTTAATACCATTCCTGTCTATCGAGTCAGATGTAATTAGAGGTCAATGAAGTGAATACATTGGTTAACGCAGGAAGCCCCGCTGATCAAGATGGACGTAGATAGACACAAATGCAGAATGAATACAAACGTTTATTGGAACAAATGTGTTTGATTGGCGTTTTACGTCGCACTTTAAACTATTTACTCATATCACGGCGCGCAGTTGTAGTTTGGATATTCGATAGGGAACCATCTTTCAAGTCCTTGGCAACAAGAAAGATAATATGGACGGAACACATGATGCGTCATGGCAAAGTGTGGAAAATTTACACTGCTTGACACCGCAGCCGAATCGGTTTCCTGTTGCCCCATATCTCTGCGAGCATCAAGGCAGTGAAGGCACCAGGAAACTCCCTCCAACCAGTTACTATAGAAGAATGGAGACTATCGAACGGGGACAGTGTTAAAACTACTGAACGGAGAAAGAATGGAAACCAACGAACGGAGAGAGATAGAGAGTAGACACCACTCAACGGAGACAGTGTTGAAACCACTGAACGGGGACAGAGTTGAAACCACTGAACGGAGTGGGAACCAACGGAGACAGAGTTAAAACTAACGGAGACATAGTGGAAACCAACGGAGACAAAGTTACAAACCAACGGAGACATGCAGTGTAAACACCAACGGAGACAAATGTAAAATCAATGGAGACCAGAGTAAAAACCAACCGAGACAGAGTTGAAACAACGGAGACTGAGTTGAAACCAAAGGAGACAGAGTTGAAACCAACAGAGACAGAGTGAAAACGAACCGAGGCAGAGTTAACCCAACAGGGACAGAAGTTAAACCAACGGAGACAGTGTAAACACCAACGGAGACAAAGGTAAAATTTGCGGAGACAGAGTGAAAACCAACCGAGACAGAGTTGAAAGAACGGAGACAGAGTGAAACCCAACCGAGACAAAGTTGAACCAAAGAAGAAAGAGTGGAAACCAAAGGAGACAAAGTTTAAACTATCAGAGACAGAGTTGAAACCAACAAAGACAGTTAAAACCAATAGACGGAGCTTAAACCATCGGAAACAGAGCTGATACCAACGGAGACAGATTTGAAACCAACGGAGACACTACCCAAATAATTAATAATTATTAATTGATTCATATTGTACCGTCCCCCCCCCCCCCCCACCACACACCAACTTCGACAGTGAACTTCGAGTTGTAAACCAAGTCCACAGGCAGACTCACACTTAAGCAGTATACATTCTTATTTAAGTACATGTTAACTTAGGTATAAAAAAAAAATTGAAACTTTTTGACAACTAACCTGATAACTTTTGCATGATAGACGACTTGGTAAGAAAGAGGCTTCATTTTGTTTAGCGAGATTCGGTTCATTGTCGTAAAAGTTGCGATAGGTGAAGGGCCAAATTGCACTTATTTGAAAAAAAAAAAAAAAAATCCGGAACCAATACTTATACAGTATATTTTTGTTTTATAACAAAATATATTAAAGGATTTAATAAACGATAATTCTGATAAGGTTATGATTTAAAAAAAAATAGTTCCTTGATCAGACCTAATTCAACAAGTATTGCACAAAATGTACGGATTAAGATGGCACGGATTTATCCCAAAGTTTCCAGTCTCCGTTATAAAGCTATGGTACTGAATGGTAACGAAATGCCTTGACATATAGGTACCAGGAAAAACCAGACTCATGTACAACTCTTAATTTCTTTAAATATAGCCCTATCTACTATAACATCTTGTATATATAAGCGTATTAATAAACAGAATTACGACTCCGGATTCATCCCTTGCCAACTTTGATAAGAGCAAAACTCGGGCAATACTACGTATATATTTATCCACTTTAATACACGGGGCCTAACGGGGGGTAGGGCGCTTCCTGGGTAAACACTGACTTGTTCCTCTACTAACTTCCAAAGCGAAACTGCGATCCTTCGGCAGAATTTATTTCCAGAGTCGTTGGAACGCGGCTGACCGGCGCTAGTTACTCTAAACGCTTTCAAGGTTTACACAAGTCTCAGTACCGTAAAACAGCTAATAAAATGAAATGCAAACATCGGATAAAATATCTTATTGACATGACAATTACCAGTCATTATAGAGGGCGGACGGTGGGATCTTCCGGCGCCCCCATGCTTGCGGAGTCATGTACGCAAACACGCTCGATTGTCTCTCTGATATATACTGCTGCTGCACTAAATAATGGTAAAAATGACACCTGACACCGTAAGAAATAGTGTTAGGCCAATCGGGAATCAATTAAAAGTATTTCCCAG
Source organism: Mopalia vespertina (assembly GCA_030265115.1). NCBI lineage: Eukaryota > Metazoa > Mollusca > Polyplacophora > Chitonida > Mopaliidae > Mopalia > Mopalia vespertina. Next base: position 13,290 of record JAQQZZ010092193.1, read on the forward strand.
GTAGTGATGACAAAATCCAACACTAAAGTTGTCGTTGAGATTGCTTAGATCATTTATAGTGTAAAGCCATTTTTGGTTGACTATTTTCTTGTAAATGGATTATTGTTCAAAGGTCGATCAAAACCAATAATGCAGTGGTTCATAGGGTCAGCGATTTATATACGTAAAAGACTAAAGAAGACACATGTTTTGCAATTGTTGTATTGAATCTAATGCAAAAAGCCGTTTGATTCTTTCCAGGATACAATATCTTAGCAACTGTCTTCAGTTGTTCACTTGGGAATATGAGGTCATTTGAGACAGACAGATTTATGAAACATGGTGAAAAGGAGAAAAATAAATACAAAAATCATCAAATTACAGATTTGAGACTGGCAGATATCAAATCCTAGCTAAGACACTGGTTGCAACTAATTATATTGAGAAAAAGACACCATCGTTCATTGCAAATTCTCGTTTTACTTGATTCTTGATGTCAAGCCTATCTTATAGTGATTTGCACTCAGAGCTGTTGACATTAACGGGCAGTGGGAGAAAGTGTCATGTTGCCCCGCTGCTGCTTAGGCCGGCAACACTAAGCCGATTTGTTTGTTTTGTGTCTTGCGCTTGACCTGTTTTCCCAGTGTTTGTTGCCAGCGACATTGAATGTGGTTTCCTCCACCAATTGAGCAAGCATACCTAGGATATGGCATAAAATACCAAATTAAAGAACCTGTTGAGTTTGGTTTTCCATCTCCCTACTCGATGAAATTTATCAGGGTATTTAAGGTGGAATGACAGGTTTATGGGGCGCGGACATGCCGGAGACATTAACAAACGTAGAGATGTCGTCGGATCGACGGTGTGATTGCTATAAACTCGTCTAAACAGTTCTTCCTATACTTATACTATTACTATACAGAGACCGGGATAACTCGGCTGCTTCCTAGTACGATGTCGGGATGTTTATCTTTTATCGAGCAATGAAATCATGGTAAAGACGAGTTGAAGAAAACACGAGACCAGGGGAAAGTGAATTGATAGTAAAAGATTATACAGTTTATAGTAAGTGAAGAAAACTGTTAATATTTTTGGTATAAGGTACCGTCACGTAAAATAAGACATATTGGACGTGTGTTTATTAAATAAAACCCGACATGGCAGACATTCGACTATGATCTAATCTTAAAATGGATATAAAATGCTTCTATTTAGAAGCATACTTTCAATTACTTAATGTTCAAATTTAGATCAAAATAAAATTAAACTTTTGCTATACTGTTTAGGAAAATTTGGGAACGTAATTTTTTATTGCTTAGTATTCAAATTAAAAAAACAACAACTTTGAGATCAATTTGTTCACGGCTCACTTAGTAGATAATAATACGTACATATAATTAAATTCTTGGACGACATTTAGAAATATAAGCTTACTAAGTTTTTTTTAAAGTAAAAACTTTGGTATTTGGGGATCAATAAATTCATAGCTCACCAAGTAGCCAATATAAAATATATAACAATACGATAAAGTAAAGATATCCTTATGAAATCTTAAATTAAATATTTTCACATCAGTCAGAATTTAACTTTGAAGAATCGGCCCAGCTTGAGCCAAACAGTTCAAGCAAATATTATTGAGTAAAAGTAGAGTTAATAGTTACATCGGAGTTGAAATCATACTTTCCATTGATGGTAAGGCTAAATATTATTCAGGATTACCTTTAATAGACATTTATTGCACAGCCAGTCGCAGATTATATATATATATAATATTGCATCAATGCCTAAAACACGTCACAACAATATTATTTTTTTCACATGAAGAATATATTATGAAAGGCGAGCATTTCTGGTAATGCACAAAACCTATATAATTCCATGGCGTTTTAACACAAAGCAGTTGTAGATTTATAAAGTGTTTGCTTCCTATTTCCGGATTCATTATGTCAATATTTTTGGCAGTACTCAACCGGAAATCCAGGTTTTTTTTACAAGATTTAAAAGTTCCTTAGAAATAATGTAAAGCCAGTATGTTTACATTTTTCCAGTTAAAAAGAAACGATGTATTTTTGCCTTTAATTTCTTATCTGACGGAAATTGATTTAAAGAAATAGTTATTTCGTGTCTCTTTTCGACCAGATGTGCATGGTTGGGTCGAGAATTCGCCTCGCTTGTGATGATTGCATATTTGCTGTTATTGTAGTAGTTGTTGTAGTGTTGTTTCTAGAAAAGCAAAGACTTATGAATGAATCGTTTTAAAATTTAATTTTATATTCAACAAAAATGTTTTCACAAGACTGGTACATTTAAAATCGTGAATAACACCATGCACCAGAAATCTCCATACAGAGTTGGTATTTTTAGATGAACAACAAGATGGCTGCTCAATACCTCAGAGTCAAAATATCGACAGCAGGGGGAGAATGATTTCATTCTTCAAGTTTAGAATGCATGAGCTGCTTTAGGGCAAAGCACAAACTACCTTCTTCACTAACAGACGTTGAAGAGTTCCAGACAGGAAGCCTATGGTTTTATGAACCGGGTCTGTCTCTACATGGGACAGATTTTATCGGCTTTAAGAAAATACAGAGCTCTTAAATTTCGCAGAATTTCAACACACATTGTTTTGGGAAAGTGTCATATGAGAAAGGAACGCACACATTAAGTTAGTTTTTGTCTGACTTCGGTCTGGCTTAGCGTCGAAGTTTGTTGTGAATACTACTTATTAGTATAGTACTACTACAACAACAACAAAAACAGAAGCGGGTTGAAGTTAGGAATTTAGCACTGGTTAAGATTCTGTTATTCACGGTAGCGAGTCCCACGGGTATGTGTTACCGATCGACTATTGAGCCAATATGATTGGTTCAGATGCTGATTACAAAAAGCAAATTTTCTTCTGAAGTGAACAAGTAAATATTTTAAGGGCAAAGGCATACCTTTGATTTATTACACCCAGCAGCGTAAAATTAGAACTTTATTGTACTAAGTCTCTGGAAAAAATGTAATAATATGGTGTTATCAATATAACAATATTTAATCCGAAATAGATTTTTCAAAATTTTTCATTGACCGAATATAAAACATGCAACACCGTATTGATGATCTACAGGATTCAGAATAAGTTCACGATAGTCGAGGAAAAATAACGGATAATCGCGGGACGACTTCTTTAAACTTTCCCTCCCATGACCGGGATGTCCCCGTAGCCGTATCAAAATACGGCTTTGGAACCATGGTAACAATATAGATACCGGTATAATATGAATTAAGTTAAAGATATTTCGGTGCGTATTTGCCGTGTTGTATCTGTTAGACCTAATGAACTTGGCCCTAATATCATACGTAGATAGTCTGATAATAAAGTTGAGGCAAGATCTGAGTTTGAGGGTTTGGGGTATAGCCCTTCGTCAGTATGGATCAGGACTTGTATTCATAAAGCCACTTGAGAATTTCTTAAAGAAACGAAAAACTAGGCCAATTTTCAAGCATCACTATAAACACATAAAAACTATATTTCTTAATTTTTTTTGAGTAAATTGATAGATTATAAGTAAAATGTTAAAAATAGAATCTTATTATTTACAGTTATTTTTTTTCTTTCAAAGCAAAATGAAAGGCTGAAATGTGGCTTAATATTCCTAAATTTTTTTAAATACTGTGTTAATACGGGTCCAGGTCTAGCTTTTCAACGCGATCTATACGCAATGTCATGGAGATAAGACGGCGACGGTTTAAACCAAATGGGATCAAGCGTGCTAGGTCGTATTCTGTTTGTTTCTCAGACACATTCCAAGGTTAGAAAGTTGTCAGCCAGACAGTTAATCACACACAAAAGTTGGTAAGCATTATATGGCTCTTGTTTCTCCGTAATTAACGCGGCGCTTACAGAAAAATCTTATAGGATCCAATGGGATTTTGAACATCCTCTAGGATCGTATAGGATAATTATAAAATCATATAGGATAATAATAAAATCCAAAAACATCCTATAGGATTGTTTTAGAAGAGTAGCTGTAACAACAAGTTGTGAGTGTAGTGTATCCTAAATAGACTATTATCTTCACAATATGCAAATGCAAACAACATTATACTATTTGACCAGGTGTGGTATAGTAGATCAAAACAATGATGCTTTTGTACACTATGCGGCTTTCAGGGCTTCCCCCCACGGGTATCCCCCTTTCCGGGACATCTGTCCCCGCGAAGACCCCCCCCCTATTCCACGGACATCTGTCCCCGGTAAGACCCCCCCCCCCCTTTTCCGAGGAAACCTGAACCCGGTTATCCCCC
>JAQQZZ010092204.1:0-17561 GCA_030265115.1 Mopalia vespertina
GAGGGCTGCTTCCAATCTATTCATTTCTTCGCCCGTCAATCACTTCAAAAATGTTCGCATTTGGTTGCAATTGTTTATTTGAGAACAATTGATCATCTCCATATTTCGTCAATAAATAATTGTATACCATTAAAGTACTTACAATGAAAATTCAACACTAAAATAAGTTTCATAGAAATAATACTGTGTTTAAGGAAATGGAAATAATTTAAGCTATTTACAATACGTAGGGATAATGAGTAGTGTTATTTTAATACATGTACGTGCTGTATATGGAGGAATGAATTAAATGTCATAGGAACATAGCCGCTCAGGCGTTTTAATCTCTTTTATGACATATTCGTATTGTAAGAATAATGTGATTGTTTATATAGGCCATGCAATTCTTTATGGAAATAAATACTGTTTAAACGGATCTGACTCCAAGATTTCATTCAGCATACAGACTTGAAAAATATCAACATCCGTCGCATTTCTAAAGGTTTCATACGGCTGGACGTCGTATCTCTATTGACACACTCTATTGAGATACATATTCACACATATGTGACAACTAGAATGGGTGCGTCTCTAGTGAACTGACGCGTCTGCACTAACTCACAAGATTAAAAATGACAATCATCATGATTCTGATGCAGTATGTGATAATTCTAGCAGCTGTCAGGATAAATAGATGTTTTATAATGTAAAAGTGTATGTTCGACTTTATACAAGTCTTATAACAACAACGGCAACATACAACTGCGCTAACTCGTTTTCGACCAAGAAATACGTTTCTTACAATGAGCAAACGATAAAAACATTGCGAATTACAAAAAAAAAAAAGACAAATCTGGAAATGCAAACTGATATATATCGCCCTGTCATGCATCTACATCCCTACCCGGACTACATTTGCGTTACAATAATCTTCCGCGTACAGCCAATCTTTTGTCTACCGCATGTAAGACTGGCTGTTACTTGCTTTAATGCGCTGCCGTGCGCTCTCACGCGCTGTAGCGCGCTAGAGCGCGTTAGGCTTTGCTTTTTGATGTAAACACGTCTGTAGAATCACTTCTCTACACCCACGTCAGTCGAACTTTAAACAATCATCTACCTACTCTTACGAACATGGGAAAGGATTCTACTTCGGTTGTGACATAACGTAACCCTATATAATCGATAACGTAGAGCTACGTCACTTACAGGATTCTCCGTTTTTGGCATTCATGTATATCTTAATCAGAAATCTATCTTTTTGAAAAGGGCAAGAACTGTGTTAAATCTGGAATCAAGAGTCGCCCACAGAGTTAACTGCCCTTTGTAAAAACAATGGAGATATGGTACCTTATTGTCAAAATACACCTTTGTGCACATTCTAAAATACAATCGATCCTACTTCCTACGTCGAGACATTGACTCTAAGATACACCCAGGTCATCTTGTTTTGCACTTCTTTTATTTGCTGGTCTGTGGCATACGTCGTCCCAAAAAGTGGCGGAAATTAATGCGCAATGATTGTTGTTTCCGTTCTGTGAAAATGTCAGACATCCTTGATTTTCTTAGTGTTAACCGTTGACTCTATACTATAAACTTGTTGTCCATGAACAAAAGGAAAATATGATAAAAATGTATGTGTTAACCACACACTGTCGATACTCCTATGGATCAATCCCACAATTTTCTCTTCCTTTACAATTTGTTTAAGCTAGGCCCAGAGGCGGTCAAACGTGTGTCCGAGAGGGCGATTTTGCGCCAAGCAATATAGTTCCTATAAAAGCTTATATCTCGAATGTCACTCATATATAGTAAACATAGTAAACGGAAGGTTACAAATATTGTCCTACAATGCTAGTCTTAGAAAAATGTATTGCATTGTTTGTGTTGCAGAAACAATTGTAAAACAAAGATCGAGCTATTCCCGTCTTCCCTGCCAATATTCACAAACCAATCTGTAAAAATCCTGCTCCAAGGATGTATTGACGGGCGGATAAAATGACCTTCCAGTTGACCGAGTGGTATCAGTTTATTTGTTTATTTGATTGGAGTTCAATGCCATACTAATGGTTATGTCACTCACATGACGGCGTGCCAGCCCAACGGGCGAAGGAGACTACATTCGACGCCACTGGCAACAAACAAAGACAAGACAGGACAGTCACAACGCGTAATATAAAATCACCACAAACAGACCTGCTTCATGTTGGCCCTTGGCTCTGATAGCACCAGGGCAATAAGAAGCACCCTTCCCAACGAATCGCTGGTGGTATCAGAGCTAAGAGGCAACAAGCAACCGATCTGTCTGGTTTGAGCTTGATTGTCTGTTGATTGGCGATCAACGCCGTATACTTAAGTTTATTCCACTCACATGACGGCGTGCCAGCCCAATGGGTGAAGGAGACTATCCTGGACACCACTGCTAACAAACAAAGATAAGGCAGGACAAATACAGAACAATAACAGATCGTAATATAAATGAAATCACAAACAGATCGGCTTCAAGTTGTGCCTAAGCTTTGAAAACACTGATCAATCGGAAGCTCCCTGCCAACCCGCCGATGGTCGTTACAGAGCTAAGAGACAACAGACATCTGATCTATAGTTAAGGCTCTTTTCTATTGTGCATGGTTGTTGTCTTGTCTTGCCATTGTTTGGTGTAACTAACGTAGACACATTAGTTAGGCAGGGCGTAAAAGTCTCAAGCAAGGATATACATCCAAAATACAACAATCAATGAGCAATTAATAGTCTTGTATAATAACAGTTTAAGCCATCAGAACATACCACCACCGTGGCGGTCTAAGGCGTAACGACCAGACAATATTATGAGATAACGGTGGCAAAATTTCTTATTTTAATACCTGCACTAATCGTAAGGATGCTTTTTTCAAACAGATATGCTTAACTCTGCGCAGTCTGTAATTTCCTCCCTATGTTTTGACCATGTCCTGCGTGACCCCATAATACTTCAGGTAAGAGTGTTTATTATCGGTGACACTGCATTGGCTGTTACAGATCCATCACCGATACTCACAAGTAATGGCCAGTGGTAATGTGGAATATTGTATTCAGAATCACCACAAAGCGTAAATTAACATAGACCAAACGCTTTCCTTCGTTGCATTCGCCTGTCATCCCTGGGTGAAGCCCGACTCGGTTGGGCCGACGTCATACTAAATTCCCAAAGGAATAATTCCAGCTGGTGGACGTCCTTAGAGGTCGATTCAAATGGAGGTACAAACTGAAAGTTGAACTTTCTAACTTTTAACCTTTGTATAAAACGATTACGCCAACAGTATTTTTGTTTGATTGTTAGATTGAGATTTAACGTCACCTTAACGTCATTTCACTCATACGACGGCGTGCCAGCTAAATGGGTGAGTTAAGGAAACCAACCTCTACGCCATTGGCAACAAACATAAACAACACAGGACAATCACAAGTCGAAATACAAAGTCACCTACTACCACCTACTCAATTGTTATAGACAGAGGATTCATTGGTCATTTAAACATATCACTGCCATATAACTACCTACAATAACACATTTAATTGCTTTGAATTACCTTTAAAATGATATATAATATGCTATAATATATCTAAAACTGACCAATTTATAGCTATAGAAGGACGACAAAGACGGTCTTTGTACTGGATAAAACTTTTGAGAAATGCAGCTTCAAGTTCAAACTCCATAGCTACTTAACCTTAAATTACACCAAACTGTCCACAGTTGCTTCAGTTTATTTTCGCTAAAATCTCAATATTGACCTAGAATGTCATTTTTACCTTTGGCTCAATACTCAGATTTGCGACCGTATTTTGCTAGAGCGTGTCACAAATACAGTAGCAACAACAACGTTATCAGTTATCGCGATTCATATGTGATATGGCTTCTAACAAGATCAATATTGTGTTTTTATTACTAGGCCTACTGCATAACTATCTGAACTGGTATCTCGCAAGAGATCAAGTGATTCAGAATAACGAGTATACTGATATAAATAAGCAGTATATCAATTGTATGATAATCATATGTAAGATAACCCGATTTTTTTTATTAACCTGTTCCATTGTCAATATTCGACAAAGTCAACAGATCGTGTGTAGGTCAGAAAAATAGCACACGGGTAAAACAAAATAGTGAGTTATGTTTGCAGCTATATCCCTATGAAAATACCTTATTAAAAGATCCAGGTTAAGGCTTTATAGCAAATATTAGCATTTTCATCTAGGCCAACGTATCGTATGATATATTTCCAATGGAACTGCAGCCATGGCTTATAAGTTCGTCTGCACCAGATTTAAACAGTATCTCGGATAGACTTGGAGTTGATGAGTCTTAAATATGACACAGAAGTCCACAATGTCGTCAGAAAAACTACTGGACGAAACGGTAGCAAAAAGGTTTCTGGAAAAAAGCGGAAAATGGCAAATAAGGCAAATTGTTGTCTTTTTTCTGTGCTATACATCAACGAGTTTTCAAATAATGTCCATTGTTTTTACAGGTAAGTTTTTAGGCTGGAACAGGCGTGGCTCAAACTTATCCGTTTTGGTGTCGCTTTGGTTGGTGATCTATGTCATCTTTTTCGCTTGCGTCTCTTAGTGTGTCACAAAGAGTGTGGCTATGTTTCTATAACCGTTGTCCCATTTTGTATAGTTTTTAAGCGAGTTGTAATTTATACAATTCGATGGAACAGTTTTTTGATTTAAGAATAAATACATTTGTTAGTATCTTTAAAAAGTAATTGCATTGGTTTACAGCTGAATAACATCCTACCATATATTGCCGGTGTATTTATACAGCTGTAATTTGCCTAGCGACGACGCACAAGTTCGGTAATTTACGGAATATCACTGCATTCAAAATGGTCCTTATTTATGACCAACCAAACATTTGTAAGGGGGTACATAGACAATAGCGGGCATCAGTCTTTCAAAAACTTATTTATTATTTCTTGGACATAAAGTAGCCACACTTAAATTACTCCACATGTTTCGAATCAAACTTAAGTGATTTATATCAGAATTAACACTTGAAAGTGGGAATATAGACAATCACAGACACCTCTCTTTTAATAAAATAATTTGTGGACCGAAGGTAGTCACGCTTAAATTACTCCACAGGTTTCTCTCCTCATTTTGGATGTGTTGAGAAAGAATACAACGGCACTGCGATTCCAAAGGACTTCTATGATGATAAATGTGAGGTATTGAATTCAACCACGAACGCATCGTCGGCCTGTAGCGGTGAATTCTGGTGGGAAGTCGGGAAGCATGAAACCATCGTCAGCGATGTAAGTAGACTTATAGATAGTATTAATTACTGCGTGTTAGGTGGAGGTGGGGGTGGGGGGATTGAACATAGATATTTGTCAGCTCGAGTGTTTGGGGTTCATAGCTGTTTCTCTCTGAAACATACATCCCTTGTTAGTTATAACGAATTAACTCGTCCAAGTGATTGCGACTTAAATTCAAGCCCTCTATCTACCCGATAGAGCCGTGGCCGACTTCTGGTTTACAATAGAACACTTTCGCGTTAGGAGCTAGCAGTCTGGTTTACCTGAGAACGCTTTCCTCTGAGCGAGTAGGAACACTTTAACGGACAGCAGAATAAATGTCATGTCCCACACTCAAGCATACATCATTATTATTGTTACACGGCATCGACAAAAAAATAATAAACTTCATATTGGTTTTATGCGACTTTAAGTGTTTTCTTTTTTTCACAAACATACAGCCAAATAGCATTTTGTACTAGGTATGTGTTGGAATTAAGTGTTACATCTAGCTATTCACTGGAACCTTTCATTTGCAAGCACCTTTTTTAAGTAATTATTTATTTGAATCTTGCGTAGGTAGACCAAGTTGAGTTTTATTTTCTCATTCACTGAGGAATTAAAGATATGGATGTGAAGCTATGGGTCCACTCTATCCATTCAGACTACAATTAATTTGATATGATCAACCTATTCTGCAGAATTCATCCAACAATGTCATTTGGTGCAAATCAATTCTTCCCAGTTAAATGTGTTCTCCACGGTGTTGAGTTGTCCATCAGCAAAAACGCGCCACCTCGTAGTAGATAACAGAGAAAAGGGGTTGAACAAAAAAGTTGCATGGGGGTGGTATACATTCAACAATAATATTAATATAAAAAGAACAGAAGAGTTTAAAACGTGTTGTAACATACCGTCATTTTGACACGACCCCATAAAAACTTAGTCACTTAGCGTCACGTGATCAGGAGAATTCGGAAACAAAATGGCAACAGTGGGCTATTGCAGACAACTCGATTTCAACCCTTTGAATCAAGCTTTCTTTTGTGCGCAATAATGTCCAATAAAACGGCTTGATGTGGCAATAATGTTAAAATTCAGACAAGCCTGACGATGCCATTTTGGCTTACGATCGAACTTTGTCAGAATGAAAACCCGCCTATTCACAGAACAAGTGTGTTTTAATTGTGTTTTGTTAATTTAGTTAGAAACTGCCTGGTTCAGTCTGCAAGATTCTGTGTACTAAGTATTTGTGAAATTGGCTGATTATATCGAGAGTATAGTTGACCTAAATAATGAGTCCAGATATTGCATTAAGGGCTAACCTTGTGTCCCAATTACAACTTGGACTACCCATCTTGCGTCGTTTTGTTAGCGGTGTTTTCTGGGATCTGTGTGATCTTCAACGTCGAAGGTACCCTTATCATGAATAACTCATTGGCAAGTTTGATGAAGTCATCGACAGTTGAAGCAAATTGCAAACTAAATCTACCAGACTTATATAGTTATATGCTCATATTTGATCCGATATTAGTTCACCGTGCGAATGATCGAGGGTGTTCCAAAATGGACTCACTGAGTGAATCTCGTAATATCGGAGCCACACCTAATTGTTACCTGTTATAATTTGTGTATATGTTGATGACAGCTTTTGAAAACTTATACATTATAATGTCAAAGATAGACAAAGGACTTAACGTGTTTTGTTGTCTTGACACAGTGGGATTTGGTGTGTAGCAGTGGATATCTGTCGGAAACCTCCCAGCTTCTCTACACGATCGGGATGGCAGTCGGCTCCGTTTTTGTACCTCCTCTTTCAGATCGTTTAGGTAGGAGACGATTGTACTTGTTGCTCCGACTTGTCTACATGTTCTGTGTCTTTAGTGTGGCTGTCATTCCAAACATCATAGGATTCATGGCGCTGAGATTTCTTACAGGAGCTCTCGGGATGGTATGTTCTATAATTTAGTTCGTAAATTCTGTTAGCTGTATACATAACTTATAGTTATTCAGGTCTTGGATGCGCAATAAATGCAGACATCAACTGTACAGTATCCCTTCCTTGATATTGTGGATATAAAATGGTTGTCTTTATAAGATTTGTGTGTTTCAGCGGCTTTCCCGCTACACCTTTGGCTTGGTTAGTCTGACTTCAAGAGACACGACCCGTAAAAACTGACGTCATCAGTAAACAGTTTGTGACCTAAGTTTTGTGTATTATGAGCCGATTAAAATTGAAGCTGGGAACAAGTTGCATTTATATAATTCAAGTGTGCACTTGACCTTTGCTTCTTAGTGGGATTCCATGTCTCTTCTATATTTGGGCATCATCCGAACACATGTTATCTCTATATATAGACTCCTATAAAGAGACCATGCGACATAACGCAGCTTATTTGTATTCTGATCTACCGTCATATGTTGCATTTCTATTGGCACATACGCCTAAAATCACGGGAACCCCAGTCTATCAGCGACGCTCTATTGCACAACAGTCACGTGTATTTGTTTTGATAGTTCTTTTCAAACTCTAAGAACTCCAAGAAGGAGAAAAACGACGGGATTTGGATGTTATTTAAACTGTGAACACAAAACCTGCTCTTGATCATGCTTATAAGTTGATTGCGAGCATTGCTTTCCGTCATTATTTTTTGCCTCGAGTCGTAAACTCCTACTACTTATTCCATTTGACGTTGGATTTAGGGGAAAACCACCAGATGGGATTAGATTATGTGCCCTTAGTCGACTCCGATAACACGATAGAGGTTTCCAAGGTGCCACGGTTAATACACACATGTCTTAACCTTGGTTCGCGAAGATATTTTGGTCGCCCTGAATTCTTGAGCTATAGTTTAAATCTATTTGGCCAAGGGTTGTCGGTTGGAGAGTGCTTGCTGTTGTTTGATGAGTTGTGATTGCCTTGTCGTTGCTTGCTTCCGGAGTTGTCGATGGCGTAGAAATGTAGTTTCTTCACGCAAATAAGCAAACGTTTACAAATGTTACATTGGCAAAAAATTGAGGGTGAGCGAGCGAGCGAGCGAGTGTGTGAGTGAGTGAGTGAGTGAGACAGCTGGTTAGTTATTAATATTCAAGATTAAATTTCATATCATAATATCATTGTTCTTTTAAAACGATATGTCTATCTTTGGTTCAATTTAATAGCATATGCTATACAGTTTATTCAATACTTATGACAGAAATTGGATGTTGTTGTACATTTGAAGGCTTTATCATTGGTCCGTTTTGTGTACATTATGGAACTGAGTCCAGTAAATCGCCGTCCGCTGATGGGAATTCTTACTGGTGTAATTTGGACTATTAATCTATGTATACTAAGCTTAATCGCTTATCTTCTACGTGGTCAATCATGGTGGATTGTACAGGCGGTCCTTTCTGCGCCCACCATTATGGTTATACTTGACGCAATGTAAGTATTTAATGTTTCTCCTTTATCGGGAGTTTTTGTGTTAAATATTTGCGTGTAGAGGTGGGGGTGGGGATGAGGGGGTGAGGGATGAGAGTATTTATCTATTTATTTTCAAACTTTTTCGTCTAAATGTCTTTCTCGTTTTTAAATTACTTACTTTAATATTGATATTTAGTAGTACTTTTTATTTCCTTTCATTTTTGTTCTTGTATGACCCCCGCTACGGCGTAATATAATAATATATAATATAATCCATCGATTGATAGGTCTTATTATTTTCCATCTTTTATTTTAATCACAGATTAGTTAAGGAATCTCTAATGTGGCTTTACGCAAATGGTAGATTGGAGGAGGCATCTAAACTATTACGCGAAGCAATGAAAGCTAACTGTGTCAAAGAGGAAATGTTTTTGTCGGATGAAAAACAGGATAGCCATGGGAAAAACTTAGAACTGTCTGAGATATTTAATGGCAGACAATACTCCAACGGCACTTCTATTTCGGAGAAGCCTGGCATAGACAACAAGGGATATAAACTCACGGAACCCGATCATACCAATTGGGGTACACAAGGGGACACGAGTAGAAGCGACAAACGAAACAGTATTGACGAAAACTATGAGACCGACAAGGCTAACGTTTCTATCATTGATATTTTAAAAAACAGAACAGCGAGAATACTGACTTTGATGATAGGCTTCACCTGGTAAGTTAGTGATATAATTCAACAAACTGCTAGGCACGTGTCCGTGGCACATTTTTAACTTGCCGGACTACATCTCCCGATTCGATGTTCCGCTAACAGGCATATATAATGGAGTCACTCGGGAGGGTTGGTTTCCGCCCCGTATTCCATCGTTCGACTCGAAACCTCAATCAAATCAAAAAACAATCCTGAAACGGTTGTATCACTTTAAGAATAAATAAACCCTTACAGAAAATCCTGTAGGATCCTAGAGGATTCTTGACAAAATCCTATAGGATTTTCCATGGAATCCTATAGGATCCTATAGGATGTCCAAAATCCAATAGGATCCTATAGGACTTTTTCTGTAAGGGAAAGGCAGTATTAAAATTAACTTGTTGCTTATTAAAGTATAACATATCTTTAATCGTTTAATTTTTCTTGATAGGATATTGCTATTTAAATGTACATTTTGTTGTATCAGGTTAACACATAGATTGACCATCTTGTATCGCACTTTTTTCTATGTTTCTAGCAATTTATTACTTAACAAGTTAAAACACTGAATTTTAAATTATTCAGATTTGTCCATATTGTGTGATAAACACATACAATTAATTAATACCTATATTTTTGAAAGAACATGAGATGATTCATCGGTTTTAATTTATCGACATCCCTATGCCAGTGTGAATACTTTTTAGATATATTTCTAGGAGCGAAGTTCATTATGCACAAATCCTCGTTTTTTAAATTGAAATCCAAACGATCTGATGGCTTTACTCTGTTGGAAAATTAATGCTCGTCCAGTGCTAAGTAAATAAAGGATCACGAATCTAGTAAGGTTCTTTAGTTAAAATGTACCTATAGCTTTATCCATCAGCTTGGAAGATGGAAACTGTGGAATATCTACATATATGACATTTTCCAACTAAAATGACGACGATCGTAGACCCGATATGATGCACACGGAACATTTGACGACGTCCGACTGATAGCTATACAATGAGGTAAGCTGGACTGATTCACTCCGGTTCGCGGTCAATACGACAACCATACCACTCTACCAGACCAATCTCTCTTTTGTCGAGTTGTTGACTGGAAAGACAGGCGTAGACCAAGCTTGTGTCTGCGCCAACTGACCAGTGGAGTTTTATATAAATCCTTTCGTTTTTATCCGCTGACTAACGCCACTGATTGTCTCGAGGATTGGTAGAACAGGGTTACTGCGAGCAGGGTAAATTAGTCATTTCCGGCGATCAAGACTGCAGTTGTTGATGTCGTATCTACGGTCGCGGCCGTTGAATTTGCTGTCTGAAAAACACATTTGTTGGTAAGCAATCAAAGTCTGTATACAGATTTAGACTTGACACAACTAATCGAATATTTTAATTGGATGTTTAAAAGTAAAATCCCTGTTCAGCCAATCTTCGAGGAACGGGTATGCTTTTATCAGAGGATTAGTATATGGCCGATGATTAATGAGAACACCTTGTGGTTCACTGTTACTAATTTTTTCCAACTAGGTGACGTCATGTCAAGATACTTTTGTAACTGTTTCCTTACTGAAGTAAGTTAGGACTGACTGAATGAAATGGTTTGGAAACTTAATTTTGTTTATCGTTTGTCGCCTTCAAGTTGAACTACAACGATTTCATTTTTTACTCTGTTAAATTCGAAATCCGTGCCGTTTATTTTTGACGAATTTCTCTTTAGCACTTCTTTTTGTGCAAACCAGTACTACAACAGCAACAAAATTGTCTTATCGATACAAGCGAGCCATTTGCAGACGAGCGCTGCCGATTTCAAATGTACTCGTTTTTGAGTCTGAGGATTTGTTAAGCTGTATATACAACAAACAACCAAACATACACTATAGCATCATCATCTATCATGTAACATTATGCTATTTACAGGTTCGTGAACAGTTTGGTTTACTACGGGATCTTCTTTATGTCGAACGACTTAGCAGGGGATAGATATCTGAACTTTTTCCTCAATTCTGTTGTGGAGTTACCGGCAAATTTCGTTCTATATTTGTGCTTGAGATTGTAAGTATCTTAGTAGGCTATGTTTTATAAAACCTTTGATGGAGCATGTCATTTTCTCGCGATTACCCATAAATAGTTGAAGGTTTCTTATGGAGACACTTGGTTATGCGCCATTTGGCCTTGATTCAGACACCATACAATTCCTCGTGGTAATAATATTTTTAGATTGGTTGGTGTTATTAGCCGTGCTCATGATATTTTCTATTATGACGGGGGTGGATTGCACCAACGAAAAACAACAATACACTACCAAATCAGTAATGTATACAGAAGTTTAATACACGAAGGCTTTCATACATTCATGTTAAACCTGATTGACATTATGACTTTACCTTATAACCATGCGGTTGGGAAATGTTTTGATACAGGACGACACTGTGCCTACCAGCATACACGAAAATAATTATTTTCAAAATTCAAACTATTCCTCTATCGTGGTGATCCCACCCACGGTTGTACCCTTGCTTTATTCCCATACATGGTCAAGCGAGTTTTACTTATCCACCGACATGTAACGCCCGCTACAAATTGTATCGTATAACTATCAGATTGATTGTCATTGCGATCACGTGACGCCCCTTTTTTAATAAAGGTGTTCATGGCAATCGCGGATGGCCGCGGAGGGAATCACCTTTTGGATTACACAGGCGGTAAGACACCAAAGAAGGCAAACAGTCATATATAGAAGATGTGAGTCAATCGAACCTGTCCCAAAATCCCCCCAATGCGTGTAGCAACTGTTATGACAAAAATGTAATGCCATAAACGAAGAAAATTGATTTGACAGTTTGTAGGCTTGGCGTTTCCTGCTAAAGACTTTTTTACTCTAAATAATGGCATTGCATTGCTTATATGTATAACTTGGAATAATCCGTGTAAAAAGCTCAGCGCGATCACCACTCCCCACAAAATATTATGGTCAAAAGATTTCACCGAACCCGTGATGGGGTTCTTCAGTCCAAACACAACATAGTGAGGCACGATGCATTCTCCGATTCTGAGGACAAAAGCACATTGAAGTTGCCGTCTTCATCTGTACATCTTCAATGTAAGGTTCGCGCTGATACAAATCCGTAGTCAATATACAAACAAACGTGGTTTGGAGTTGCAATTGAAAAAATCACTTTAGGGAATTCAAAGTCAAGCACATTGTACACGTGGACTTGACACGCATGGCATAGTGTAATGGCCTTGCTTTGATAACTTTAACTTTTATACATATCAGTTTAATTTTTTATTCGTTTGACTTCACAGCTTCCCCAGAAAGAAACTATTGGTAGGACTACATGGTCTCTGTGCTGTTGCCTTGCTTCTTGGGGGGATAATGATGGCTACTCTACGTACGTTTATATCTTATATATTCATAGTATTTCGTTACATTGAGAACTGTTTAACAACAACATCTCGTCTCAAAACATTTAGTGACCAATTAATATTAAAAGTGAGTCTGTACTTTTTGTTTGGAAAATTTAATAATTCACTTATTTCTAATACCGATGTTAGCCTGGGATTCTTATCAAATGGCTTGACAGCGTTTGTATCATCAAGCAGTTAAAAGAATGAAACAACAACAACAAACAAACAAAAATATACATCTATCAACCAACTGAGTAACCTACTACCGACCAACTTACAGACCAACCAACCAACCAACCAAACAACCAAGCAGCCAACCAACCTACCAACTTACCAAAGATCTCTGACATCAGCCTGCATACGTATGAAACCACATTAATATTTTGTTGTCGTTTATTTTAGAGAATGAAGCCCGATACATCGTAATGCAGATCGTCTCTATTATCGGAAAATTTTTAATTTCTGCCACCTTCTCCCTAATATTCATATATACCACGGAGGTTTACCCAACAAACTTCAGGTAGGTTTTAAATTATTTTGCCATTTCAGTGGTCAGAAATTTCAGGGACAGGTTTAAATTAATATGGTCAATTTGCTCCCGAATCTCTAATTCATGGTCCCAGGTACCTATTGGTTACGACTCTATTCTCGTCAAGAAACACACCCTTCTTCAGAGACAATTAATAGAGTTAATAATTCCTGGCATTGGCGCCGATCAACATACTTCCAACTAAGCACATCACCTTCCAAGGTTGGTCCTGGTTGTTAGCCTATGTATTTAACTTTATACGAACTGGTTTTCCGTAGGGTTGGGAGTGAGCACTTAACTGTAGCTCCTGTGCGCTTGGCGCTAAGGGTCAACCTGGAGCCGATCTATTTGGGATGTTTTTGCAATGCTTCCTGTCATTGTTCCGTTTTTTGTCCTCTCTTCATTGGCTTATATGTCCAGTTAATATTGACTACTGACTGCTACATTGTAACTTTATTCCTTCTGACAAATGTTTTCTTCTGATTGATCGAAAACACGCTCAACAAAATATGACGTTTTATGATTTCTGTCGATGTCGTGCAACAATAGTAAAGTTTTACCTGACATGACCTGGTATTTTTCTGGTTCCTCTTACCTCACCTGAAAGTGTTCTCTAGTTAAAGAGACGTATACATTGGGTGTAACAAAATGCGTAGTGCATGTTTGAGAAAGGAATATCATGATTTGTCATGTCTCAATCATTGATGTTCAGCGAGCTCAAGCTCAACATCAATCGTCGAGAGGTGACAAATCATTGTGTTTCTTTCTCAAACATGCATTATTTCCATAAACCATGGAAACAAGACCATCGGTTATCTGGAGATGACAAATCATGACGATCCGCTCTCTAACATTCAGTATTTGAATATTTTCTTCGCTAAAGACAGGTTTGCCAAGTTGTCTCTAAATATGAAAAAGAGGGGTTTTGTCTTTGAGAATTGTTTTTTCTATGAGCTTTATATTTAAACGGAGAAAACACTGTGCATTCTTTACCCCATTTATTGGAGAAAATAACTCGCGGTAATAACTTTGGCCTACTTTCTGATGCTTAAAAATCAATAAAATCTGAGAATTAGGACTACTTGTAGTCTGCATGATCGTTATTCTGCATCATGTATTGTTTTTTTTATTGGTCCAACGGATAGGACTGTTGCATCCCGATCACCTTTGCGGGCCCGAAAAAGAACCTCATTTTGTTCAAGGTTATATATTTCCGGCCCCCGATGGTTGTTTCTGCATCGCGTAAACCACGTGACAACGTTTTTGATGTTCGTTACCATCATCATCATCATCAAAAATATAGCATAGGGTATATTGTATACAATTGGGCATTATGTATATGTATGCTGCATTTACGTTGGAGTGGTATTTGTCGCCGGGTACCAGGGTATTTGACGACTAGAACGGATAATGGGTTTAATGAATATCCCGAAATGTACAGGGATCCCCAGTGTTTAGAATTACTTTTTATTTGTTTGATTTTACTCCCTTGCAGAACTACTGGTTTAGGAATAGGATCAACGTCCGCTCGCCTGGGATCATTTATGACCCCTTATTCCGGCGTTCTGGTAAGTATGTGGATTGTTAAATTGACCGATTTATTGTTCTGTGTTCGTGTGTGTGAGTTGTGCATCACGTGGTGTTTTTATGGTTATTTCAACCGAATGGGGCGAGCCAGCTTAACTCGTGAAATAAACGACCCTAATCCTATACTAACTATAACCACTGATACGATTGGTACAGGACAAACATCACGCAATATATACCACGTTTATGGGATGGATATAACAGCCTTCGGTGAACACGACAAAATACCATTCGGCTTGCACTCCGTAATACGAGTGAAACAATCATCAGAACGATGTAAAATCCCAATACTTCTGTAGGCCTTCCTTCGATTCCTTTGTTTGAGTGTTGGGCGATGTTTTGTGCATAATGCACAATGCATTGCGGGGGCACATGACACTTGAAGTCTAATATCTTGAACATATATTTTTTATTGGTTATGATTACCCGTGTATCTATATATACTACACTACACCACACCCTTTTTCAAGCAAATATCATTGCGGTCACATCTATCCATGATATGTTTAAAGTTTTCTGATTTTTTCTTCATTTAAGGCACGCAAGATACCCTGGGCTCCGGGAATAATTTTCGGTGGCTTCAGCTTGATTTTGTCATTTACTCTACTTTGGGCACCGGAAACCCGTAATATAACACTGCCTAGGACTCTGGAAGACGTTGAAATCTTAAAAAGGGGGGAAAAGAAGGACAAAGAAATACACGAAAAGCCAGCTAAGCTAAGAGACGACTAACTCTCAAAGTAGAACGAAACAAAAATAACATCACCAAAAATAGAAATCTAGCGGGTTGAATGGAATTGAAACAATGTACTAGTAGGGTCTGGAGTTGTGTGCGATAGTTTTGCTGTATGTGACTGGAAAACAACATATCCCATTACCTAAAAAAGTTTGGCATAGCAATATTAAAAACTATTCATTGTGGTGCAGTGATCGAATCCGTTTTGAGGAGGTGGCGCACAAGTTGCTGGGAATCGGTATCGAACTGGGTGCTTATTTTACCCACATGTCACGAAGTTCCATGAAGAAAAAATTACGTCAGGTCGATCGTCACGTACTCAAAACACTCTATGAATAGTCTCCAGCTGTACGCCAAAACGGGTAACTTCCTGCTTTATTGTTTGCTGCTCTCACCGTAATGACGGTACATAGTTGCTGCATTATCTTTGGTATATGTATTATACATGTGTATTCATATAAGAATGAAAATTCATGGTCGCTCTACCGTGAGCCTTTATAACTCAGTCAGTAAGAGAGTTGGCCCTGCTACCCAAGGACCCAAGTTCAATTCCCGGTGGAGACAATAAAAAATAAAGTAGTATATGCAAATAAATCAGTATTTCGATTGATTCACAACTCTCTGTTTTCTCCACTCCGTTTTTGATAATTAAAATGGACCCGACCGTACTGAATGTTTTCATCGACGCTTAATTATTGCTGAATGGCTTGTTTTAAATGGGGAAAAGTTAAACAATGTATATTCGGGCGTTGAAGAGAGTAAAATAAATATATGATATCTGGTGTTTTAGAATAGTAATTAATGTTTGATTTATGATCGTAAATTGCCGAGAGGAAACAAAGCTTGGGAATCACGTGATGTTTAGCTAAAACATGTACCAAGCAGTCCCGTGGTATGTCTTGTCCAACCAAAAGCTTCCATCCAGTTGTCTCTGGTGGACCATTTAACCGGAACTTGTATTAGACAATAAAGTAGCTGAGAGAGACTTGGGATTTTTTGATGTAACGTGACAATGGGTCAATATGTGTGACGACATTTAAAAGCGTTACCATCACAAATGTTGTGACATCAGTGGACCGCCTGCCAAGGATTAAATTACCTCCCTTGCCAACGTTTCAGACTCCCATTACACCTTCTTCGTCCGGTTTAGATAGACTCGCTATTTTAAACTCATGGATATTACCTAACGTCACTGTCCACCACAAATCCTAATGTAACTTCTTCCTCCGGTTTATAGATACCATTAAACTCCTAAGCGTTAACTAACCGCCGGTATTCTCATTGCGCGTTATTTACCCGGTTTAGAGAGACTTAAGATACTCTCTGGTACGTTTACTCGTGTTGTTATCCATCTTCGTGACAGGACGATATTTACATAACTGGGTCTTTATATCTCATCTCAATCACACAGCTTTGGACAGATTTAGACAGTTGGAGAGTTGTCCATGGATGTATGGTATCCAATTAAGTGTATTTGATATGGTATTAGTTTACTGGCCTAGTTCATCCTATTATTAATTATTGAAGCTTTTCGAAGGGTGTTCTACGACCGTCCTGAAAGCTGGTTCCTACCTGAGCCCCAGGCGCAGGCGCGTACGAGCTTACAGGACGGCCATAAAAGTCCGCACACGCTGAGAAAAACGTCTATAACAAAGTGCTCATCCGTAAAGCCACACTGTGTCCAATTTTATTTATTTTAATAATTAGAAAATAGGTTTGCCTTGATACGATCTTTTTTGCGTTCCGAGTTGCCTCCCCTCTGCCATGACAAAGCGGTTTTCAACCACATCGAAAAGGTCAACGAGGCTGCGAAATCTGGTCACCAAAAGTATGTTTAAGAAATTTTAGCGTCATTAAAATTCAGCGATTGCTAAATAGATATCTTTTGGACCATGTTTGTGTCAACCAAAAATCGATTCTACAATAAATTTC